>WEKY01001294.1:194492-260830 GCA_013390045.1 Picathartes gymnocephalus
GGCGGCTCCGGCCGGTCCTGCCGGGGCTGAGAGCGACGGTCCCGCCGGTCCTGCCGGGGCCCGCAGCCCCGCGCCTCCCGCCCGGGAAGGACACAGCGCACCCGCCCTGAAGTGCAGCGGCTGCCCGTGCATGGCACCGGCTCTGCGGGGCTGCCGCCCAGCCCAGCCCAGCCCAGCCGTCCCGCCCGGGGGGATTCGCTTCGTCCCCGCGGTCAGGGGGCGGCTCGCTGTGGCCTTTCCGCGGGGGCCCCTTTCTCCGCACCCCTGCCCTGCCAGGCTGCTGTGTCAGGAGAGGGCGGGCGCCCGGAGCGCGGAGCCGCGTCCAGCGGGGAGCGCTGCCCGCGGGAAGCACGGGCCGGGCACCGCGACCTGCCCCGGCAGTGTCACAGGGCGGCGGGAGTGACCACTGCCCCTGGCAGCACAGGCCTGGCACGTCCTGCGCTGCACAAGTGTTGAGGTGGTAAAGAAAGGTTTATGCTTGATGCATAATCTCTTAAACCCCAATGGTTTGCTTCAGTGGCATCACCTCCAGAGAGAGGTCCTGGTGCAGAGGAGCCCTCTTGGGTTCACTGCCAGAAGATGACTGTGCAAAGTTGCTTGCAGACGAGGAGAAAATGAAGCAAGTAATTGGGTCAAAATTATAATTATCATAAATGTATGGAAGGTGCTTCTGCTTCTTTTTGCAGCTTCCATTTTACTGTGTGCCATGGGCCACCCTGAGCAAGAGGGTTGCTGAGAGCCCCTTCTAGAGGAGTCTGGGTGCCAGAGTTAGTTGTGGTAGTGATTCAGGAGATTCCCACGGTGCTCTTTCAGCATTTATACTTTCAGGCATTGATTCAGCAGGAATTCTTGGCCTTTCCTTGGCACTGCATGATTATATGAAGAATATTTCAGGTTTCAGTGTTAGCACTTTGGGGGTCCATTACTACTGACAAATTTGAGTAAAAATGAAATACTGGAGCATTTCTTGCAGGCCAGGCTAAAAGTCTGTGTGTCAAATGATGTCAAGTTTGCAGTTTACCTTCTTACAGTTACATTTAAGTCTTTGGTAATAAAATAAAATTAAATCTCTCATACTCAAATGCCCTTCTAAGCTCAGAGTTAGGTGCGGTATTCAGTCGCTTCATCACTGATTTTTACAGTTCTTTAACCACAACATTTTTCTTCATTGGTTCTAAATCGATGATGTTATGGGCAGCTAATGAGCAGTTTCATGGATTGGTCCTTGTACTGGTCAGTTTGCAGGAGAAATGAGAAGATTTATCTCTTGCCCTCCTGTAAGCTAATAACTCACATTATACTTTGATTTGCACCTTAAAGGAAAGTCCCTCTTAAAAGAAAACAGTTCTACTAAAAGAAATTTGAACCTGCTGACCATGTTTGCTATCTCATAATGTTTGATACCATTCTGTAACTCTTGTGGTATCATAAATATATGTATATGAGAAATGTGGAAATTAACACCACTCTATATATGGTTATGTATCAGATATAGGATTGTGTCTGCATGCCTTCATTCTGATTCAGAGGATTTCTTCCAGTTGCATGAGTACTATAAGTTGTGTTGGGACACACAGCTTCCTATTTATAGATGTGTCAGTCTCACTTTCCAGTAAAAGGATCTGTAATCACGCTTTGTCTTTGGAGGAATAAGAAAAAAGTAGTTTCTGTAATATAACATTTTCCCTGAGTAGTCACAGGTGGATTCACGAAGAGATTTTGTGTATAACTGCATAAGCAGTGTTCAGTGAGGGACCGGAGACCAGGTCCTTCAGGCTCAGTTTCTCTGTCCCTCCTTGGCCCAGGGAATCTTAATTTCTCTTCTCAAAAGTGAAATAACTTTCTCAGAAGAGAGAGAATATGCCTAGCAGATAGGTGGCATGCAGACTGTCAGGAAGGGAAGGGTGGTTCCCGGTTCTCTCAGGTGTGTGAGGAAGGAGGGTTTGGACCCAAGTGTTCCACCTTTTGGGTGTTACCACATGTCCTCACACATCTTGGGCATCCTCCCATCGTCACCTCTGTGCTGAGTGCAAACTGCAGTTGTTCCGTGTGGTGCAGAGCTGTCAGGTGTTGGCCACCCAGGGGACATGAGTAGGGAAAGCAAAAATGGAACTGACAAATCTCATTTCTTTAAAATTTATTCGTGTGTATTTCTGGGAAGAACTGGGTGCCTGATCACAGAAAACACTGGTTATCAGTCAGATATCACGTACTCAGTATTTTGCTCACAGCCCAGCCTGTGGTTAAGGTACTGGCTTTTTGCTGTGAAGGTGTTTTTGCATTTCTACAAAATTATTTCCGATAGGAATCTGAAATACTAAGTCATAAATTTTCAAATACATATGTATGGTACAAAGACCTTGGAATATGCTGGTGCATAAAGAAATGGAAAGTGCCAGCTCAGTACTGAAAGGGGCACTTTTTTGGTAGCAGAGAGTCTAAGTGAAAAATATGGAATCGTATTTCTAGGTGGAATGGCTGAAACAGTGTAAGCCTCAATGGATATTAATAACACTCATATCCAGAA
Organism: Picathartes gymnocephalus; assembly: GCA_013390045.1. NCBI lineage: Eukaryota > Metazoa > Chordata > Aves > Passeriformes > Picathartidae > Picathartes > Picathartes gymnocephalus. Next base: position 197,020 of record WEKY01001294.1, read on the forward strand.
TGTCCAGCCTCTCTGAAAGATTTCTTAGATAACTGTGTGTACATTAATGTGATATTTGAGAAACCTGTATGTCAGCTGAAATATACTGAGCTGCCTAAATTGTGCGGTGGCTTGAGTATTTGAAGAAAATGCCATTGTCCTGGGTGTAACATGGATGCTGGGTTCCTTCCCAGCTGCTTGGTTCTCAGCTGATCCTGGATGCTGCTTCTTTATCTTTCTCTTCCTCCTTAGGAGGTCCAGCAAAGAAGCAAACTGTCCTCAAGGAGTAAAGACAGTGAGGGAGAGTCCCTGAACACAGATTTTGTTTCTTTGCCTGATCATCTTTGTTGCTAAAACTTTCCTGGGTCAATTTGTGAAAGGTCTTATTTTTTTTATGCCTATCTTGACCAGTATTGTCTGATTAACGGTGTCTTAACATTGTTGCAGTGGCATCCCAAATAATTTGTAAATCCTTTTGTTTGATTTCATCAGGGAAAAACTATTGTTGCTTTAGCTGAGAGATCATTTTTTATTCAGAGGTCTGAACCAGGCACGACATTGACTCCAACAATGAATTGAACATAATGAACTTTTGTTCCAGAGTATCCAGTCCTCAGTTAATGTCAGAGTCTTATTTTCACTGGAGTTGGTGTAGTTGCGAAGAGAAATCTGCCGTTCTGCTGGTTTTGGAGGACTCCAGGGAAGGCTGAGCAGGGTGTTCTGGAACTCTCATTTAGCAGTACAGCCTGAAGAGTGGCAGATCAGGAGACAAGACTGCAACTTGTCAGGGAGATGAAATCAAAGTCAAGGTATTCTCAGACTGGAATATTTGAGACAGTGACGCTGCAGGGCCAGTTGTGGCTGGGAAACAGCTGCTAGTGTGTGTTACTGTTACACAGTGTAAAAAAGATACACTTTATGCAAGTGCAAAAGGCTGTCTTTCCCTCCCCGGGGCGCTGGTTCAGGGCTTTGGAGTAACTGCAGCTTCCACAGAAGTTATAGCAGTTTACCTATTTTTGACACGTTCACTTTTCTCTATAATTTTGCGGGCTTTGGTCAAGATTGTTGAGTATTAGGGACCTGTTCATGCAAAAGCATGCATTCCTTCAAAATACAGACTAAACAGATAGTTAATGAAAGGAACCAAGTTAACTTGAACAATACTCTCGGCTGCATGTGGTATGTGACACAGATGAAATGATTCATATGACATTTCTGTTTCCTTTCAGGTTGTGCCAAGGAATAAGCCAAGAAAAAGCTTTGTTTTATCCTAGCATGGCAAATGAAGAAGATGATCCAATTATACAAGAGGTAGAAGTGCATTGTGGCAGCAGTGATTGTACATGAGAATTTTTTATTATTTTTATTACTAGAGTTCCCAGTGTTGCTACATTGCTGAAACAATGTGTCATCAACATCAGTGGTTGTCTTATAACCAAAGGCTGGCTCTGTACACAGAATTACGTTGTGTGGGCCAAGTATATGGCTCATGGTATCGATTTTGTCAGAATAGTCTTGTCCACGTTGGGAGAGGCACTCAGGTTTTTCGCCCTTTGTAATATGTCCACGGCAGAAGAGGAGATGAGGAGTTTGCTTCTACCATTATGTGCTTCCAGTGAACTCCACTGCATGTCTCTGGGAGCTGAAAAAATTGGAATGACTTTGAGGAGTTTATATCTGTTAAACATGAAGCTACAGCGGTCATGCCTTCTGCTGAAGTAAGAAGTTGTGTTGTGAGTTTGGACTGCTGTGTCCCGAGAAGTAGCCACAGTGTCTTGTCACTTGATGTCTGAGTTTACACACCAGAAGTTCAAGGAAGGGCAAGTCCATAGAAGGTGAAAAGCCATGAGAAATTGTCAGGAGTGTATCTAAAATGGCAGCTTCCATGTGTCTTACGAAACATCTGTGCGTTTTCAGTTCTGATGGCCAAATGCAAGTATTGAACCAGACTGAGGATGTGGGTGTCTCTTGTCTAATTTAGAAAGATTTTATGCCAAAATACCAGTAACTAACTTACCTTTCAGTTGCACTGCCAAAGTAAGAACTTCCTCCTCTTTCTATAATTGTGAGAACAGATTTGCTTCAGATCCTTGGAGGAAAAATATTCCTCTTTCACATTTGTTTGCCAAGTTTCCTTAGAGGGGAAAAACACAGCTAGAGCCACTGTCTGCTGCCTCTTTGTAGTGGGATTTTTAGGTTTGATTTTTAAAAAGGCCAACTGCAGAATTTCATGTCAAAGTCAGCAGAGAGGAAACTTTTGACAGGAGAGTCACAAATCTGTTTTATATTAGAGCTCATAATGGAAAGCTAATGTTGTGAGTATTTGAGCTCTAAGGGTTATACTTTTATAACAGTTGCCATCTGATGAAAGTTGTTTGTTTTGCTTTTTAGATTGACGTGTATCTGGCCAGAAGTCTACTGGAGAAGCTCTATCTGTTTCAGGTATTTCAGTTAACTTTTATGCAGTGATAGTTTGTTTAAAATAAATGCAAAGAGGATAACTTAATGCTTCAGTCTGCCAAGGTCTTGGATATAGAGAGTCTGTCTCGGTCTCAGTTTGCAGTCAGGAGTGAGGGCTGATTGGTGATGGGGCCTGTGGGTGTTCTGGAGACCTGGCAGCTTTAGCAGGATGCTGCTGTGGCTGGGAGATTTCACTGGGATACCACACTGTCCTCTCAGCATTCCCAGAGGGCTCAGAAGAGAGACCCGTGTGGCTAAACCTGGGTCTGCTTTCCTGATCAGCAGCACGTGGCCTGTATTTTCTAAGCTAACATTTACCTGCATAAACCCACAAATATTTTACTTCTAATGACTCTACAAAGAGTTAATGCTGAGGGATAAGGTTTTATTTTTCTGCTGGACTAATGTGTGGGACTATTTTCCTGTGTTACAGGTTATTATAGTGTGTGAGGGGCAGGAAGGGGGTTGTGAAGTGACAAAAGCAGAGGACTGGGAGGAAAACAACACACCTTCTAGGTCATGCTCCCAAATCCCCTGATGACTCACAAATCAGTCAATTAATTTCTTTTCTTGGTGTCTTGTCTCTGAGATCTGGCAAGTGGATCTGCATGTGAGGGGACAGGGGAAATGGAGTTAATCTCTGTGAAATTCTTTGATCTTTAAAAGAAAAGGGTTGTATGAAATGATCTGTTTTCCAGTATCCCATTCGCCCAGCTTCCATGACCTACGATGATGTTACACATTTATCAGCAAAGATAAAACCAAAGCAGCAAAAGGTTGGTCATCATTTGAGTCTAGTCTGCAAAAGTTTTTTTATGATGTGGAGAATGTACTTGAGAAAAGCACATGGTGCTGTTGAGCTGTTCTAACCATGCAGCTACTTGCAGGGCCAGATCTCTGTGCTTGAAGGTATGAAGAGTCCTTTCTTGTGTCTGTAAGGTTGAGTTTAGAATAAAAGTAGCTTATAAATCATGGTGGGAAAGCCATTATTTTAATAGAAAACAGAATCACTCAGGGAAATGTAGTTACTAATGCTAATTCAGTCTGTGGATGCTTGTGTGAATAGAGCTTGATTGAAAAGGTCTTTACAGTATTCAGGGAAGGGTTGAAGAAGGATTGAGCCTTGGAGCCCTCCTGTGTCTTTCACTGTCAGTGCAAGTCTTGATTTCTCTCTTGCCTGGCAGTGAATCATCAGGAGTCCTTTTGAAATCACTGGGGCAGTACAGGTAAAGTATAGCCAAAGCCACAATCATTGCTTGCTTGTAAATGTATCCCAGAACTCTGGCTGTTATTTACAATGCCTTATTTAAAAACTCCAGCAGTAGATGTCTGTGTTACTAGAATTTGGTTCTGGGAAATGGTTAAGGGAAGTGTTTTGGTGAACTTTGGAGTTAGGATGCATGTTGTGCTCAGGAAGTCTTTTATTAAATTCAGCAAACATTTGCGCTGTAAGCCCTGTGCAGACCTTTGTAAATATGCTGTCTCATCCAGGGACTTGGAACTAGTTCAGTTTATGAGTAATATAAAGGGAAATAAAAAATAAGATGGTAGCTGTGATACACAAATTTATAAGGGCTTTGACAGACCCTGAAGAAGAATATGTACTGTATTGGTATATAAATAGAAATATTATGCAGGATAATGATTATTTTTGGACATTTGTCTGAAATTTAAAGTTGAAGTGTGGGAATAGTTCTGCTTGTAACTAAAGGCGTGGAGTTTGTTACAGTGCTCTGGCAAGTGAAAGTCAGGAGTAACTGAAGTCAGTGCTAAGTGCTGCAGTCTGGAATTAGCAGAATCAAGGCCTTTGCCTCTGAAAAGGACAGAGTTATTCTTGGTAGCTGAACTAGAAGGAAATCCATCTTATGAGAGATTCTGAATGGTTCCTCAGTGATGGGGTGGCTCAAAGGAGGTTGCTTGTGCACCTGATCTGTACTGATAAGTAAATTAGACTGATAGTCTTGTGGAAGGTATCTAGTAAAGTGAATGTGTATTTCAGAGCTGCCTAAAGAACTCTGCTTTTTCTGATCCCATTTATTTACACAGGAGTTTATGTATCTCTAGCTTGTTGTTTAAATGACCTCATTTTACCAAACCCATCTATGTACTGCTCAACTGTGTATGTGAGACTTGCCCTGTGCATTTGAATGCTGCTTATGTACTTAAATTTGCTGTAAACCTGTGGAAATGTTACAAAGTGTGGGGTTGGGTTTTAATTGATATGTTTGGGGTGGCGCCATGGTAATTAACTGCCTTTCCTTTGATATTCTTTAGGTTGAACTTGAAATGGCCATTGATACTTTGAATCCTAACTACTGTCGCAGCAAGGGAGAACAGATCGCTCTCAACGTGGATGGCACATGTACAGATGAAACAAGCACCTATTCCTCGTAGGTGTCCTCTTTGCCTGCCTTTCCTTTTTGGGGTCAGCACAGATACCTGTGTGTCCACCAGTGGCTGTACAGTTATAGGGGCTGCTTTGGACACTGTTCTGTAGCAACTGTTCTTGGGAGAAACCTACATTTTTTGGGGTGCATCATGAATTTGGATTTGCAGACAGAAGTGATGGATATTTATCTGCTGCAGTTGTTGAGAGTCCATTTTGAGAATTGGTGCTTTCAGACCTTTGGCACCTGCGTGCCACATTGCCTGTGGAATGCCATCTCACTGCCCTCCTCTGTCTGCAGGAAGCTGATGGACAAGCAAACTTTCTGCTCTTCCCAAGCTGCCAGTAATGTTTCCCGCTATGCAGCTGCTGTTTATAAGAAGGGTGAGTTTCTTTTGCTTAACCCTCACATCAGTGAAACATATTCATTTCAGTGTTAAGATCTATGTGATCTTTTTTTTCAGCCTAGATTTTAATTGACCAATGGATCTTTAAAGAAAGGAAAATTTTCCCTTATCTATGTCCCAAGAGTCCCTGAGAAAGTCTATCAAAATTGTAAATATAATATAAGAACACCCTGGGTTTGTAGATGCCTCCAGAATATTAATAGTTCATGGTGGCCTGAAATAATACACATTTGTAGCATGAAATTATCATTATTATTTATATTGCTTTCTTAATCTAATTTTGTCTTTCGCATTTTCCTGTTCAGCACTTTGTGTCCCTCTTTTGACTGCCCAGACCATCACAGAGTTTTGGTCTGGTGGTCATTTGAGATGACAATAGGTAGATTGTTTTCAGTGATGGCTGTTTTACTAGGGGTTTTCTACTAGGGGTTTACTAGGGATTTTCTGGACTATGGGTCAGGCCTGAGCCAGAATGTGGCTCTCTACAAGATCTAGTTTCAACACAAAAGGCAAAATAACAGAAACCAGTCTTTCATATTCCCCTGAAATCCTGAGCACTGGATGAATTTTTCACTTCAATCCTTTTTTACATTTTGCTGTATTAAATATTTATGCTCAATTGAAGCTGTGGCTTTACAGAGACAGGGAGATAATGAAAAGTTGTGTCCTTGTGCACTGGAAAAAATCAATTTTAACCAACATTAATACTCTTTTTCAGGTGAACTTCACTTGACTCCACTACATGGAATTCTTCAGTTGAGGCCAAGCTTCACCTACTTGGACAAGGCTGATGCAAAGCACCGAGAAAGAGAAGCTGCTAATGAAGGTAAATCCTCCACAGCTGTGTTTTCTTCAGGGAGGTGAGACACAAGTTCTCTCTATAATGTGACTGATAACAGTCATTCTGTTCTGAAGGTGTTTATTCTAACAACACAGTCTTTATTAGGCCATTTCTCGGATTGTTTCACTGATTTTGATGTTTTTACCTAAATGCTTTTATGGGCACAGTGTGGAGGATTGGCACAGGGATGGGAGGTGCTGGGTAGTAGCAAAGGGTAGTGGTGGGGACTGTGTCACCACTGCCACTGGAAAGGTCATGGCAACAGGGTGTCCTATCACACAGGCCATGTGGTGCTGCCACACATGGCATGGTTTGGCAGGCTGGGATTGAACCCATGGATATGGAGTTCTCAGTGTGCTTTCTTCCTGCCTGGGCCCCCAGACTGGGTTTGGCTCTTCCACTGCAGTGGTGTGTTTATTTTTGTGTTTTCTGGCAGGTGGTGATTCATCCCAGGATGAAGCTGAAGATGATGTTAAGCAAATTACTGTATGTCCACATTTTCCTTTTTATGCTGGTTCAGGCAACAGTTCACAAGAAAACTTGACAATTCAGAGCCAAATGAGAGGACAGCAAACTTCAGCTAGTCCTGCTGACCCTGAGCTTGGGAGGGGGGAGGCCAGGTGGACTCGCCCTTTTTGCACAGGCATAAAGATGGCACTGAGAGCAAGGGGTGATTCATTGGAGCTAGGGCCCCTACCTTGTTACTGATACACCAAATCAATAATACAGGTGGGTTTTTTCGAAGGGTTTTAGGGCTGTATTTAATGAAGCCCAAATCTTCTAGGTCCGATTCTCCCGCCCTGAGACTGAACAAGCTCGGCAGCGACGTCTTCAGTCCTATGAGTTCCTGCAGAAGAGACAAGCAGAAGAGCACTGGGTTCACCTACATTATTATGGCTTGAAGGTAGGTGTGTGCTGGCTGCTGAGGAGTCTGTCTGAGCCTGAAGGCTCAGCCAAGTCCAGAACTGTTTTTCAGTCCAGGCCCATGGGAATCAGGGAATCATCCAAAGATAATGAAGAAGAGGAGGTCTATAGGCTGGAACAGACCCTATAGTGCTCTGTATTTCCTCTGCTGGATAATGCTTTGGGGTCTCCACACTTTGAAACTGAGAGCTGGACAAATATAAAGGGGGAATCTGAGTGTAAGAATCATTTGGGTCTTGGATTATGAGCTGGACTTTGTGAAAGAACTTGGGAAACCCATTCAGTCAGGTGTGAGAAATCCAATCTGGCTGACTTGTGCATGTCTGTCAGGAGGTTTCAAAGGCATAGCAAGGGAAATGTTCCACATCACCTGAGAATCATACGAGGAAGTGAAAGCAGAACATCAGTTAGCGAGGTGGAACACTTGAGTGGTGCAATGATGACAGGGTGGTCATAGTTTGGAATGAGATATCCAGCTCTCTGGCATTTTGTATTGTTTTAGTATGTGATAATGACTCTTATTTTTTCCCTATCTCCAGGATAGCCGTTCTGAACACGAGCGCCAGTATTTATTTAGTCAAGGTCATGGCCTTGCTGAAAACACAGAACTAATTAAATCTCCCAGGTAATGGTTTGGTGGTTTCCTACAGAAATGGCATTAATTAGTTGGGATTGTTTTCAGAGTAAGCAAGTATATTCTTTAAAAATCTGCTCTTTGAAAATCCTATTCATGATAAAAGGTGAATTGTTTAAAAAAAATACAGAAACAAAGTAGCTTTCATCTTATTGAGGTTGCTTTCTTTGTTTCCCTATACCCTTGAGATTAAAACCTCTTGTTTTTACTCAGGGTTGTAGCTTCTTGTATGTTATCACAACCCTACATTATTTGGACTGTGAATACTGCAAAGGAAAATTGAAACAAAAGCTTCTTGTGGTTAATATAAATTAATACTCTAAAGCAAATAACTTCTTATGTTAGCAAATCTTATAAAACTTCCCTTTGTGATACGTGGGGACAACTGCAACTACTTGAAAGGTGTTTGTGCCTGTTTCTTGGTGACTGCAGCTCTACAGGAGCCTTCCACAATACAGTCAGTGCTTCCCTGTCATCTGAGACAGCCATGGCCCAAGTAATAGTGAAGTGGCAGAGTCTGGCTCTGGATAATGGTGTGGGTTTTTCTTAACATTTAACATCAGTGGATCAGTGATAGGTGTTCTAAAGAGTCTTTTGGATCTGATTCTTTCTCACAGACACTGGTAATTGCATGGGTTGCACAGAATTTTTGCCTGTTGCTGGCCTGATTCTCTCTATGTGTGGGGTTTCACATAACCCCACTGCCTGCTGTCAGAGCACCTGTGTTTAATACATTTCCTTGTGCAGATCCTCTGTTTGGACGCCTCTGCTGTACAAAAGAGCTGGGATTCTGACTCACATTTACTTCATACCTTCTCTTTGGGCAGATGAATGTCAGTAGCTTTCACTAGTTCTGAGGAGGTGGAAGTGGAAGGGAGAGCTCTTTTCAGGCTGATGTTTGTGTAGTAGATTCACACAAGCAGGTTTACTCTAAGTGAGAAATTACTGTAGTTAAACCTGGCAAGTCCCAAGACAAGAATATTAAAGAATGTGTTTCCTTTTCTTCTAGTGAATATTTAATGATGCTGATGCCTCCAAGCGTAGAGGAAGAGAAGTAAGTGTTTGTACATAATGTTCAAAGTCCACATTGGCTGGATGCTCTTTTTCATGGGCTGCAAATCTGTTTATCTGCAGTGACAAACCAATGGCTCCAAGCAACGTGCTTTCTATGACCCAGCTGAGAACTTTACCCCTTGCTGATCAGATCAAGATCCTGATGAAGAATGGTTTGTAGCTTTTGTTATACATTTGCACTTTGTGACTTCTAGTTGCCTCAGATAAGGTGCCTTCCCCAGTATTACCAGTTCTGTCACCCCACCAGACAGACTGTCTGGCTCTCTGATTCTCTGAAGAATCTAAATCCCAAGCCTTTCCTTAAGAAGAGCAATGACAGCTGATCTGACTGCTGATGTATTTACAGTCAAATTTCTCTTAGAAAAAATTCTGATTTGATGATAGCATTCTGGATACACATATTTCAGCAGGTATCTCCTGCAATGTGGGGTCTGAGCATGTACAGCCTGCACTTCAGCATTTTCTGGGAAGTTTTTAATGATGCACACTTCATGAGTGTCACCTAGTAATTTTATTTTGTCTCTTCAGGGTTACTCTCTGATGAGAGCAAATCCTGAGGATTTTGCCTCAGGAGCATCCTGCCTTGTCAGTTTCTTGTCACAGATATTGCCAAAGGCATAGATTTTTTTTTTAAATTATTATTTCAATAATACATTAATTTTTGACCAATTCAGCCAGTCAACTCTGACGGAATACTATCAGATACCTTCAGAACAGATGATGCCTACAGCACAGGGTGGGGACTGAGTAAAACTTAGGTTTTATTTCTTTTCCCAAGATAAATCTTTGCCCCGAGTCCCCGTTCCCGGGTGTGTAGGTGGTGCGTGTGACGCTGTGTTTGCCTTGCAGTGAAGGTGATGCCGTTCGCCAACCTGATGAGTCTGCTGGGCTCGGGCACCGACCCCACGGCAGTGCTGCGCTGCGTGCAGCAGGTGGCGCTGCTGGTCCAGGGAAACTGGGTGGTGAAGAGGTACGGCCCGGCTTTGTCCCCGGGATCGCGCCGGGACCGGGACCGCGCCGGGACCGCGGGCTTTGTGTGCCCCTCCTCGCATCCCAAAACACCCGCGCTCTCAGCTCGCAGCTCTGCAAACCTTTGGTTTCGTGTTGTCTGCGTCTCAGTACAGTCAGCTATTCCATATCCAAAGGGTTGCTGTGAAAGGATAATGCCTTAGTACCGGTCCCAAGTGGGATTATGGCTGAGCAGTGATGTAATCTGTGTTTGCATCTGAGTTCTGACAGGTTTTTGATGTTGTCTGCACTCACATTCTTTTGTGAGAGAGCTGTTTGGAATTCTTACAGAGATTAGCGTCAAATAGAAACACAGAAAATTAAACCAATGTCAGCTATAGTATTTCTTAGCAAAGTTCAGTCCTGTAAGTATCTCTGTGCAGTCCTCTTGTGGTTCATCAGCAGATGCTGTTCTTGTCAGCTGAAAACTACCCTCTAGAAGGCATTACTCAATAAATCAAGCGTGGGAGTACTGAGTGTACCACATGAATTGGTCTGTATCATTTTCCTGTTTAATAGCATAGAGCATCCTATTGGGAATTGAAGTCTACAGTGCAGTATGATTTTTTTTACCTGGGTGGAGCCCTGCATGCAGAGAATTCCAGTCTCTGGAATAGCTGTGTTAAGATGAAGGGCATCAGCTATCAGTTCAAGTGTGCCAGCAGGATGTTTCAGCTATTGTGGTACAGGCCTGTATTAACAATGTGACCAGCTTTTACAGCAATCCTGCTGTCCCTGCAGCTGTTACAGGAGGAAGCTGAAAGCAAGTTAAAAGACAGTATATTAGCATTCAGATTGTTCTTAGGTTATAACTGATTCTTTGCTACTAGTCTGAGGAGGATGTATGGATCTGTAGTGCATGTGGTGTTTGGGCACAGAGCAGCACACATCAGAGCTTTGAACAGAGTGGGGACCCATTTCTTTGGCCTGGGTAGGGTCAAGATCATGAACCTGAGTTGCTGTGGGGCTTTGGAGTCTGGTAATACATGTCATCAGCTGGCCCTGCAAGCTGACAAGGACACAGAGTAATGCTGGTCTTGGGGCTGTTGGTTCAAGTATGACATTTTGTAATACTGCTCTGTTAAACCCTTCATTGCTGGGAAGGAAATAAACTCTCTTGCCTGTACATCATCATTTTGGCTAAATGCTGCCTTCAAGGCTGCTAAATGCTGCCTTCAAGGCTTAGGTTAGCCTAAGCACTTCTTAGGATCATTCTGGTCTTGTTTACATGCATCCAAAGGAGGGTAGGCTGTGCAAGAACAAAGCAGAGCTTGTAGCTGTGTTGCACACACCTGCTTGCCACAAGGCTGTGCTTTGCTGGTCTAAGCCTTTCTGCACTAGTGTAATTGCAGTGGTGTAATTACACCAATATTAATGCCTTTAATGAAAACCACCCTTTGGATAAAGGTATAATTTAACTGCAGAACAGGGAGGGCATGTTTGTTATGTTAATCTTCACTAATGCCATTTTTCTGGAGTACCTAGTAACTAATTCCTCTTCCTTTTTAATTAACAGTGATGTCCTCTACCCGAAAGATACTTCTAGTCCCCATAGTGGAGTTCCTGCAGAAGTGCTCTGTAGAGGGAGAGATTTTGTTGTAAGTATAAAAGTGTTTGTTGCTTTTAAAGGAAAACACAGGTGCAGCTTGCCTGGGAGGCCACAGCATTGCAAAACTCTACTGCTGTACTGCAGTTAGGTGTTTCCTCCAAGGAAGTTGTTTGTGCTTTAATCCCGAAGATGTTGTTACAAGTCTGCCGTGGGAGTGTTGGTGTAGGCTGACATTGTGCCTGGCTGGCAGGTTCAGATCATCTGTCATTAGCAGCATTCATCCCTTTCTAACACATGCTGAAGAGCCACTATCACATTGCCCCCACAATGTGGGGCTTGCAGAACAGCCAGGACTGGATAATAAAGTGCTTGTTTCTCCAGCTCTATTTCCATGGGCTCAGGACTGAGGGCTCAGGAGGGCAGTGTGGGTAAGCCTTGTGCTCCCTGAGCATGCACTGTTGATCTTTAGCAAGGACTTTATTCCCTAGGGCTGCTAATCAGTGAAAGGACTTTGTTCCCAGGCACCTTTTGTGAACAGTGGCTGCACATGGAAGTTGAAATGAATACGAGTCTTGTAAACACACACATAACCCCAGCAAAAAGGAACAACCTCTGCATTGTGTTTATTTTCACTAACCATGGAAAGAATTAAGTTCCTAAGTGGTTCCTAAGTTCATAATCAGTTTATGGCTTCCACCCCACCAGAGCAAATCTGATGAATGCACAGCTCTCATTTGTTTCAGTTAGACCTGACTGCTTTTGCAGAGTTTGTTTATGAGGTTTAGCTCTGAACAGGAGAATGCTGTGCAAGAGACTTCAAGGGTATTACAGGACTACTGTAAGATCAAACTGATGGTGATTGAAACTGACTTTTCATTGCCTGGATGTCTGCCCAAGACACTGCCATATGGAGACCTGGATTCAGGTGTGCCCCAGTGACAGAAGTGTTTAGGACACAGCAGATTAGGTGACACATCATGCATAAAGTTCAGGGACCAGAATTATTATGCTCAGTTAAGTAAGGGATACTGTTTTAACATTTAGGATAAAAAGGTAAATTATTTTCATTTGACTTATGTCAAATAGACCTGTGAGAAATGGATCTGAGTTGATTTTAAGGGCAAATAATTTGCTGATTAGTTCTATAACAAGGAAAAAGAGTTAAAATGTTAAAAAAATAGAAAGGATCCATATTTCTGGCTTTCAGACAAAGAGAAATGCTTGGTTTTAAGACTCAGAAATAGTATGTAATGCTGTATTGCATCTGTGGAGAAAATGTGTTCTAGATTAAAAAGTGAACTTTATTTCCCTGGATATATTTGTGTAAAGTAATTAATAAGTTCAAAAAACATTTATGGACTTCTTGTGCTTTAGAAGAGAAATGCCCTGTGCCCTTAAGTCAGTGGGGTGGATTTGTGTGTTTGTGGGCAGAGAGAAGCTGAATGGGAGAGAAGGAGGCACAGATGATATTGTAGGGCAGGAAGAAATTGTCAGTAATGAGATTTTGGATTCTTAGCAACGTTATTAATACAGACTAAAAGAGGCTGTGGCCTATTTAATGGAGACAGGAAGAAATGAAAGGTTGTGTTCAGGCTGTGTTCTGCCCAAGTCCTGTCAGCCTGCCCTCAGCAGCTGCCCCTCAGATTTGGACCTCAGGAGCTGCTGTGCAGAGCACCCGGCTGTCCCGTACCTGGGGACAAGTGTGTGAGTGACAGGACACCTTGGCATAACTGTAAGTGACAGTGATGGGGGTGGAAGAGGGGAACAGGCACTTTGTAGGGGCCCTGTGCTGCTGAAGGGCAACAGTCATCAGCCTCCACAGGCCCCTGTGTAACAGTGCATGGAGGGTTTCTCTAGGCTGATGATGAGGTATGTGAGAAGCTGAGCCTCAGGTGTGACTTCTGGGGTCCCAGCATCACTGCAGTGGTTTCGTTATGTTTTTTGTTTTCAAGCTAAATAGAGTTTGAGTTCAAGAGATGCCTCATAGCTTTTGTAGTCATAGGTTTGCCAAGGCACACTATGGACTCTCAAAGCTTTTAGTCCTGCGTTCATGGCTGTTTGAGGACAGAAGGAGCCAGAAAATGTTTTTCCTCTGCCTGGCTGAGAATTACTTGCTTCTACATTCTTGAAAGGAATGCAGGTTCTATTTTTATGATAACATCATTGAACAGGGTCATTGCTACAATTTCAGTAAAGCCACTGCTACCTGCAATTACTAGGTTTGCCTCTTTTGTTCCCTTCCTAGATGTGGAAGTTCACACAGGACCGCTGGGTTGTGAGAAAGGAAGTAGCAGCAGTTACAAAAGTGAGTGGATTCCTTTTCTTCCTAAACCTGAAGGTGGTGATAAGTTGGCTAAAATGCTGCTGGGCATTGTGTGGGTGTAGACAGTGGATGCTGCAGCAAGCCTTTCCTCTCACAGTGTTTGCTTTGCTCTCCATTTGGAGCAGGTAGAGATAATACTCTTTCTAGAGAAAAACGTTCTGAGCAGCTCCCACAGTTTCCACCACTCCAAGACTGGCCTTGTAGCTGAGCTGCTGGAATGCATCATGACTTCTCATGTCTTTCAGTGGAAAGCTGGGAACAGTTTGAATTGGGCTGACTGAAGGTGCTTACACAGTCTTCAGTGGCTGCTCTGCTTTGGGTGTGTTAAGAGCAACTCCTCTGTTGGCATTTGCCAGTTGCAATATTGAGTAAAAAGTTTAAAGCAACTCAGGCACCTGAACATTCAGTTAAACGTAGCAAATGAATGAGAAACATTAAGTCTAAAGGACAAAACCCAAATTCTTTAAATGCAGTAAAATGATAAAACATGAGTCAGTTTATGCACAGACCATCTATTTTTGGAATGTAAGAACCAGTGCTACATAAAGGCTGGGCATGTGTAGGTGCAGCATGTCTGGCCTGCAGCTCTAAAATAAGATTAACATTGTAGAATATGCTTCTCTTCCCCATAGAGCCTTTTCATCTCAGTTTGGAAACTCCCTTTTCTTCAGAAAACATGCCGTGAGCTATTTGACTCTGGGGTGATTAATCACCACTGCTCTCTGAAGTCCTGGGCTTTTAACAGTGTGTGAAAGTGTTGGTGCTGCAGAGCAGGATGAGTATCTCTGACTTAGCTGGGTGTGTGCCCATGGAGGTGCCCCATGTACACCAAATCAGCCCAGCTGTCCTGTCTCGTGCACAATGCTTATTGCTGCATCTGTCCTGTATAAACGGTCTTCCATGTTATTTATGCTTTTTCTTTTTCTTTTAGCTTTGCCCAGAAGATGTGAAAGACTTCCTAGAGCACATGTCTGTGGCAAGAATAAACAAAGGTTGGGAGTTTATGCTCCCTTACGATGAAGATTTTGTTAAGAAGCATCCAGATATAGTTCAGAGGCAACAAATGCTGTGGATGGGCATTCAGGCCAAGTAAATAAATTACTGTATTTTGGGGAATAAGCTAAAAGCAAAGAACTGTTTAGTACAAAGGTTCTGTAGACACTGATAGATAATCTGATCTGTATTGCCTCCAAGTTTCTCCCTCACAGTGCCCAGGCAGTGCTGTGGTAGGGCGTGTTACTGCATCACTCAAGTCATTCCTGGTTCTTGGCTCCCTGGAGAGATGGAATGTTCTAGCTAATGGCTAAAGCTGGCATGACTGCATGCAGACATAACAACTGAAACTGTCCTGCAATATTGTGGTTTTGTCTTTCAGGTTGGAAAAGGTCTATAATCTCTTGAAGGAGCACTTGACACCAAAGAAACAAGAGGCACAATCAGGTAAATGGAATTGTGCTTGGATCATGTTGGAGCACCTGTATGTACTCATCCACCCATCCATATTCCTGAGTGATGTTTTGGAGTTTCTCTCTGGTTTTGGATGTGGTGGAGACTGCTCTTAATGTCTTTTCTTTCTTACTATTTCCTCTGGGATATGTAAGACAGATCTTGGTCTGTACTAATGTCACTGAAGTTGGAGTGACACCAGCTACTGTGGCATCGTTGTAGCAGAGCCGGGAGGAGTCTGTGGCCCTGGGGACTCACTATTTGACACTGTGAAATCAGCTGGTTCTCTTACCCACTTACAGCTTGTGGGGTGTAAGCAGCTCCTGAAGGGAGGACAGACAGGGCCAGTGCACAAGTAATTCTCACCTCTCAATTAATGTTAATGCAACTTCATGTGAACAAGGTGATTTTTTACTGCCCTGATTTGCACTGGGCTCTCTGGTGTGGTTGAGGGCCAAGCAATTACTGGAGAATGTAATGGCAGGAGGCTGTAATGAGGTGTGAAGCTCTCTTTTTGACATCCTTCTCCCCTATGGATGCCAGTAGCTGCTCCAAAATCCTAAAAGATTGTGAAAACTTGAGATTCCATAGTTTTAACTGGACATTTGGCTCACTGCCAGACTCTGGAGCAATTGAGAGGTGTAAGCAGAACTGACAAAGGAGCATATGAATCCATTTCAATACCCCGTGTCTGATCTGCTTGGAAGGATTATGTGTTGGGTTATTTGCAGAGGATTAGTGAGCCCAACAGCAGAGAAGATAACAGCATGTGTGCTGGGCATGCCTTTGCCTTAAACACTGCACTCCTTGCTTTGGCAAGGACTGGATTCCTCTGCTGCCAACACGCCCCTTCCTTTCACCTTTGGATGGCTGGATGTGGAGAAGGGAAGAAATGCGGGATTCCATGGGAAAGAACTCCCTCCTGTCCCTTTCTCCCCATTACTGAATAATAACACTAAACAGAGGGTCTCAGCCTCTTGTGCTGTGCACCTCACGCTGCAAGGGTGTTCAGGGTCACTGTTAACCCTTCCACACTCCTCGCTGTACGTGGTGACAGGGGGCTGCACCACGCCCCACCAGCCACTGGAGAATCTAAAAGACAAAAAGAAGAGTTGTTGGACAAAGAAGTATTTGGGTCACAAGCAGAGATGTGTAAGCAGTCTGTATCCTGGTTTCCTGAATTGTGGAAAAGGCCCTGGTGATTGAACAAATACACTTTGCCTTTGCTTTGGATTCCTTGACCGGAACACACTTCCCCATGCATTTGGCTTTAGAGAAACAAATATACACTGCCCTCAAAAAACCAGCAAAACCCCCCAAAACTAATGTAAAATCTAATCAGCAGACTGTGTTTATGCCTTAGATTTCATAAGCAGATGATGTTTCCTGGTTTTATTTCACTATGAGCCCTGCTGAGATTTATGGTACCTTTTGTTTCTTACCAGCTCATCCGTTGCTGGTTACTGGGGAGCAAAGGGTCAACATGGCTAAAGCAAAAGTCAAGCAGAACTATGGGCAGCTGGAGAAGGAGTTCCAGAAGCAGAAGGCAGAGATGAAATCAAATGACACCTCGGCCAAGATGGATGTTCCCAATATCCACATTAAAGAGGAGCCCGTGAGTGAGGAGGAGCCCATGGATACCTCAGCCCACGAGGGCCTGAACAATGGCCTGGTCAATGGCCTGCACCCGGCCCAGGGCTCCATGGACCCTGTGAACGGCCACCTGCCCGGGGCCTGCATCGACAGGGTTGCCCAAGAACTGAAGGCCTTTGTGTCGTCGACATTTAAGAAACAATTTGTACTCACCCTGAGTGAGCTTAAACGGTTATTTAACCTTCACTTAGCCAGTCTGCCTCCAGGACATACCTTGTTCAGTGGCATTTCGGACAAAATGTTACAGGACATGGTGTTGGACACTGGCTGCAAACAGATTTTGGTGCCTGTAAGTATGGTTTTCCCTTGGTGTGCTTTGGGGAAGGGGNAAATATTTGTGTCCTGTGCTGGTGGACCAGAAGGATACATGTGCTCGGAATAACTGGACATGTTGAAGCTGCTGGAATTCTGTCTGAGGTCCTGCTTCTGGCAGGCCCTGCACTCTCCCCTCTCTGCCCTGTTGTCCTTGGGGCTCTGTTTCCACATCCAAGGTGTTGGGCCACAGTGATTTGCTGTCCCAGCTTGCTCCTGTTAACGTGATCTAAGGCAGTCCCAGATTCCCATCAGCTCTCCTGGAATTGCACAAGCTCCTTCCCTCAGGGACAGGGACCTGGCTGGGAGAAGAAAGGTGACATTGCCTGGGAGCAGCAGGGCACACCCAGCACAGACTCTGGGAAGCAACAAAGCCCATCTGCAGCAGGTTTCCTGAGCCAGTCTATTTCCTCCTAGACTGTGCAGAGGTGTCTGTTTCTTTGTCTTATGGAATGACGTGTGTGGTTGCGTGAGACAGAGCAGGGCTGTGAGACGGTGGATTGCTTAGGAGAGCAAAGGGAATCTGGCATCATGGGAAACAGCCTAAAAGGAAATTAATTTTACAAGACATCTGGCACTGCTGATTGGGTTACAACCAGAACGAGCTTGGGAGCAGCTGCCTTTAGGGAGAGAAGAGAAGGAACGTGTGAACTGCGTAAAAGAGCAGGAGGCAGGAGGGCTGGCAGAGCCTGGAGCGTGGAAGCTGCTGGAGGGGGCAGCAGGAAAGTGTTCAGTCGTGTGCAAAGTACATGTTGTGGCACCTGGGAACTGAGTAACAGCCTGGAAACGTCACTAGGGAGAGCACCAACTGTGGTGCTTTCTGCTTCCTCTCCTGGCAGCTTCCAAGTCCTGGGGTGGTGCATGCCTGGAACTGTCTCAGTGCTGGCCAGGCTCTCCCCTGCACCTGGTGTAATGTGTGCCTCTGCCATGCTGATGGTAAACAGCTGAGGTCATTCCTGCTCTGTTACTTGGGGCTGGAATGTGTTTGTTCTGGAAATTTGGGGATTTTGGAAATCCACACAAAGAGTGAAAGTGAGATCGTTTCTATTTTCAAAAAGCAAAATAAAATCCTGCTGAAGAGAGGTGGCCAGGAACTTCCTTCTGTGTGCAAAACCCTGTCACAGGAGACCTGCAGAGGTGCAGAAGTGGTCCCTGGAATGTCTCTTGAGGAGACTGTTGCACGTTTTAGTTCTGCTGACTCAGAATTTACTGCAATACTTGAGCTCTTGTGCAGGAGCCTGTATGAACCTGTACTGCTGTCAGCAATGTAAATCATTGCCCCTGAGCCTCCCCTGATGCTCTTTGCAGATGGCAAAGGTGCTGGGGCTGGGTTTGCTCTTTGCACGGGCTCAGACACTTTGGTGTTTCTTGACTGTTCCCCTGGACAATTTTGTCAGAACCCAACAAGGGTGCCTGAGCTCAGGGAAAGCCTGGAGGGTTGTTCTGCATGGGCTTTCATATTTAGTTACTCCTTAGTTTTCTGTAATTGAAAGTGCTTTGGTGATAAAAATCAATGATCTGTGGTAATTAAAATGATGTTCTGTGGGGGGTGAAGACACTCTTGGCTTGAGTGCTTACCTATTATAGAAAACGTGGCTGAAAATGGCAATCGAAACCTTGCCAGGGGAAATGCAGGATCTATTACAGAGCTGACCAACAGCACCCGGGGTATGGGATGAAGCGTATTTGTGGGGAGCCAGGAGAGGCCACTCCAGCTGCAGCTGAGGCCGTGGGGATGCCTGCAGGGTACTCTGCTTGCTATGCTTGGTAACCTCATCAAGCAGGAGGGAAAAGCACAGGTCAGGAGAGAGCAAATCCTGGGCTGGTGCTGCTATGGGAGAGGGTGAGGAGAGAGGACAGACACAGAGGAGAGGACCCCTGGGCAGGCAGGACTCAGTGCCTGTGCCCGGAGCTGCTGGCGCAGGCTGAGCCACTCTCCTGCCCCATAGGAAGCTTCTGTGCAGGACTCTGGCTCCTGAGGATCTACTCCCATTTCCTGCAGACTGGGGGGTGACTGGCTCCAGCTGTGGCTCCCTTCCCATGGCCCATGGAGTGGCAAAGTTGTGCCCAAAACTTGAGGATATTTTTGAGGCCTCAGGAAATGATGTAACTGTTGTGGGTGTCCTGCCTGGACAGGAGGGGAGTGCAGCCCTGCACTCACAGAGAGCTCTGCAGACTGGTACCAATGCCAGGCTCCCTGAGAGGTGAGATCAACAGTTTACTTTTAGGATTACTCCAGCTGATAAGTTTTTATCTGGCACACTCAGCCCCTTCCATCTGGTTTAGCTATAATGTGAGGCCGTCTGGCAGTGGCTCAGTGCTTGAGTGAGAGACATCCCAGAGCTGAGGGCTCTTCCCTGAGAGGTTCCATTTGAACGTGGCAGCCCTGGGACCCAGGGCAGCAGGGAGTTTGTCTCTCAAGAGCCCTGCACTTGCTCCTGGGGCTTAGAGCAGGAAGGGGTACAGGGCAAATATTTTAAAAATTATTTTAAAGTAGCAGAGAGCTGTATCCAGGTGTGGGTGGGGAGATCAAGGTGACATAAACCAGCGAAGGGACAGCAGATGGCAAGGCAGTGAAGCTGTTTGGGCTGCATGTTACTCTGAAGAATCCCTGATGGCATTTCCCACTCCCGTGGCCAGGCTGTGTGACAGCGGCAAGCAAGCAGGGAGCTCTTGGCAGCAGTGCTTGCAGAGTTTGCAGAGGAAGGCTGGCTGGGAGGAGGAGATTCTGTGCGTTTTTCTTCCCAACTAAGTATTGTGTTTGTTTGGATGGCTGGATAAACACAGCTGTGTTTCAGCCCTGTGGCTGAGGCAGGAGGAGTTTGCACTCCAGGGCTATGCTGACTCACTTTGTCGAGCCCAGCAGGTTGTGCCTGGGTGCTCCCAGTGCCCTGCACTTTGCCATTCCTGCTGCAGCTGTTGTGTGGAGGGAAGCTGGAGTATTTGATTTTATCTCTGCTGAAAACTTACAAGAGAGATTATTCCTCAAAAGCAAGTGTCCTTATGGGAGGAGAACTATGTCAGGTGCTGTCAGCCTAATCAACCTGAATCCTGGCTCTAAACCAAGTGTAAAACCTTGTTATATTCCAGCCATTTGGACTAACCTGAAAGTCAAAGCTGCTAATCCCACTAGGCAACTCCCACTGGACAAAACCCTTCCCCTTTGCAATAAGATCAGAGGCAGAGCATGAAAGGAAATGCTAATCTTTTCACTCTGCTATGCACAAGTCTTTTGGCTGGTGTGAGGGAGGCTGGGAAGAAAGGTTTGGTTTGTACCAGCAGCCAGGACTGAGGGATGCTGGAACAATTGGGACTAGCTTGTTAGCTTTTCATAGATGATTGATTTAGGTCGTCTGGGTGGTTAGCAAGGAATAAATCGTTAGTGACAGACAGGAAGAGACATGTCAGGAGCAGAGGCATGCTCCAGCAGTGCTCATTAGTCACTGCTCCAAGGGGAAATGTTAAGGCAAATGGATGGTATTTTATTTTTTTAGGAGTTCAGGGCATGGAGGGGAGGCAGTTGTGCTCCTTCCTGTCTGCAGGGGTGTGAGGCTTCTGCCTCAGAAAAAATGAATGTTTCTCTAGCTTGGCACATGGGAGAAAAACAAAGCACCCAAAACCACTGCCACTTTTGGAACCTGAAATGAGCAAGTACCTGGTTCACTGTCCATCAGTGTTCAGTCTTCTGGAGTTCTGTAGTCTGCCCCAAAACAGAGGTGGCAATACACCAGAAGCACCTGCTTATCAGTAACGCTGACTTGGGATTAGTGAAGCCGATAACTACAGGATAGTCTGAATCTGTAAAACCTGCCACTGTGAAGGACTGTGCAATGCACTTGGTGCTCTCAGCTGAGTACTGTTCTGGATGGTCTGGAAGCAAACACTGCTGATGGGAAAAATCTACAGATACCTTGCCATGGGATTCCACCAAGATCCAACTGGGATTGTTCTGGTACGCGGTGGTTGACTCTCCACCAGTGGGAAACTGCCCCCATGCACAGTGCATGGGATTCCAGTATGTCCAGTAGTTCCGAGAAAGCCCAGCTGCAGTTGGTGTGTGACAGATGTGGCACCAGTGCCCTGTGCAGGTTGTCCCACCCTGACCAGAGGCATCAGTCAAACCTGGGCACGTCGAGGCACACCTCACGGTGCCGTGGTGCTCGTTCCATTCCCTGGGTCACAGGTGTGACACAGACCATGTTTCTGCTCTGTCATCAGGGCTGTGAGAAGATGCTGAGCAAGCACAGGGCTGCCAGAGCCAAGGCCCCCCTTCCAGTGTGGGGTGGGACAGCAATTGGGTTGTTTCAGCAGTTGTTCCGTGGCAACCAGCGTTTTGATTCAGTAATGGCTGCCCAGGGATACAGTATCGTAGAATCATTAAGTAGAACTCATTAAATAGCTGGTTATTTTTAACAGCCTCTTGTTCTCAGTTTCCTCCACAGACTGCTGCCTCACCAGATGAACTAAAGGTCTATGCACTTTGGGAAGCTGGTGACACTTATGATCAGGTAAAGATAAAATAAGTGACATTCCCCACTATATTTTTATTGAGCATTTGGCATTGTTTGCATCCATGTTTCTGGAACTGGTATGGCAGGTAGTTTTCCTCTTTCTCTATCGGTGTTTTCAACACCAACCTGTTTCCAGATGCAAGGAAGCTCATAACATGTTGGTAATCATGTCACTAACAAGTTCAGTGGCTATTTCTGAACCTGTGAGAATAAAGGATTCTCCAATGCAGACCTCAGACCAAGATCCAGTCCAAGGGTTTTTTTCCCTTTGATGGTAATGCAACATTAAGCAGAGATTAACAGGTGTATCTGTTTATACTTAGAGTAGGAAATGATTACAGCATATGTGACAATCTCCTGAGTTCTAACTGCTGTCAGAGTAAATGAGGTGAAAGGGGTGGTGCCTAACAACCTGTGGATGGGCAGTGCAATTCCTAGCTCCATGAACTGAATACATTTTTATAGGAAAGAGGCAAGCGCTAGCCAACCTCTTGTCTGGAGTGATGTGATATCCATGGAAGCATTTGAGAGGAATACATTGGAACCCCTTCTCCAGTGTGTTTTTGTACTTTTAGGGGTCCCAGCTCATGGGACAGGTGCAGGTGTGGCCACAGGGCATGGAGGGACCCCTGTAGAGCCCTTGGAGGATAAGGCACTGCTGGAGAGCAGGAATATATGGGATGATTTCAGGATTATGAAGCAAGAATCCTCTAATTTAGTTCAGAGAATGTTTTGTACAGACTAAGGCATGTGCAGTTTTGATAGAAAGATGGGAATAATTGTTCTCTGTGTACTTCTGATACATTTTTCTTTTAAAGCATCGCCAGGTTTTGCTTGAAATCTTTTCGAAAAACTACCGAGTGCGCAGGAACGTCATCCAGAACCAGCTGAGTCAGGAGTGTGGGGAGGATCTAAACAAGCAGGAGGTGGATAGAGTGTTAAAGGTAAGCTTTTGTTCACTTTGGGTTTGATCCAATTAATACATGAGGTTTAATGTTTGATTTGAGCAAAGGATTATATTTTACCTTGAACTGACAAATGATAAGGATGATAGAACAGCTTTTGTTGGAATAGGGGCAAAGCCTGTGTTTCAGCTTGTTTTCTTAAAAATGCAGTTGTATCATTCTATCTTCTTTCCCGCCAAGGAGCAATAGCTCACAAATTATTTTGTATTATTACAACAAATCTCTCTGTCATCTTGGAGCAGCAGAGAATAGAGCGTAGTAAATGTGATAGTTAGTTATTTTTAAATAATGCAGAATTAAACATTAAGGGGGTGGGAGGGCTCTGCCCAGTGCTCTGAGTTACTAGCTGACTGCTGCTGGTTAGTGCTGAAGAGCACACGTGCCACATGTTCAGAAGGAAATGCATTTCATTCTCCAGCAGGATGTGCAGCTTTGCACAGAACAAAACCCTGGCCAAAACCAGCAGGCAGAGTAGTAGTTAACACATCTCATTGTGAGTGTTTATTTGAATCCTTTCATCTGTCTTTGAAGATGCACCATTTACTTGCTCAAGAAGTTTAAGGTATAAAGTACAGACCACACATGCCACAACTTTAAAAGAGATGCAGGATGGCCAAGCAGAAAGTTGCCAACTAATGTAATACTTTAATCATTGTGACTGGGCCTTTGCTCACTGTCACCCACTTCAATAAGGCAAGTGCTTAAGTACTTTATTACATTGTGATCTGCAAATGAATAATAGCATCTTTGAAGAACTACAGATCTGTTGCTGTGATAATAAGCAAACTGGTCTTGCTTGAAAGAACCTGGTCTTAGCAGTAAAATAAGCTTAGACATTTCTGCCTGCTAGACAGTATTTCCTGTGGCTCCCTGTGCTGGGGGATTTGTTAGTGACTAC
Source organism: Picathartes gymnocephalus (assembly GCA_013390045.1). NCBI lineage: Eukaryota > Metazoa > Chordata > Aves > Passeriformes > Picathartidae > Picathartes > Picathartes gymnocephalus. The sequence goes on from WEKY01001294.1 coordinate 220,390, forward strand.
GTGAGCTCAAGTATCAGCTCTCCTGGAACATCTAGACAGTGTACTGGGATTAGTTTTTCATGATGCTGTTGCTATTTAACAGATAACCTATTCCTAGAAAAAATACCTGCCCCTAAGTCATCAGGTACTGTTTTTATATAAGTCACTAAGTCAGTGGGTGACCAGCCTTGTGTTGTGGCAGGTTTTATTACCTTGAATACATTTGTCACAGGAGTAGGGGAAATTACCTTTGTTTCTGAATTAAAATTCAGAAGTATGATTTAATGAAATGGGAAGATTGTCTGGCTTCTTCAAGCCACAAGAGATTGGATTCCTCTTCGAGTGAAATTGGATTTGTTGACTCCCATTTCCCCATCTGCCTGTGCTCATTTTTATACACAGAGGAACAGACTGTCTGTATTTGTGCACCTGCAGATCAGTCTGCAAACCCTCTTTCTAACCTCTGAGTTTGTTTTTGTGATGGACTAGCCCCAAGACTTCAGAAACAAAGATACATTTCAGCTCCATAGCCTCAGTTCTGCAGCAGTACTTGGGCCTGTGTTGAATCACTTGAGAGGGAGGTTGGAGCGAAAGAAAGAGAAGCCATTAGCTCAGAACTCCAGAGACTTTGTGCTCACCTAAATAGAAACAAGGAAATGAGCCCCAAGACAACCTAATCCCTGCACGCCTTTGCTGAGGTGCTCTCCTGCCATAGGCACAGCACACGTGTGGTCACAGCAGGGTTCTGAGGTTTGACACTTCATTATCATAGAACAGGTTTTTAAAAGGCTTCAGATCCAGTGACTGCCCTCACTGTCCTGCTCTGTCCCACTGCTCCCCTCAGCCTCTTCCCCTGAACTTCAGCGCCTGATCACCCCTCCATTGCCCTGCTCCTCAGCCCTCACACATCCTTCCCTCCCTCAGCTGACTTGTGCACGAGCCCGAGGCTCTCCCCCAGGAGCCACTGCTGTTCCTCACTGCCTTGGCATCATTTGTCGCTTTGTGACTCTCAACCTTCCCCCCCTCATGTGTCCCCTCCATGGAAGCCATCTGTCCTTCAGGGTGGGGATACCCTGTGCTCTGGGTTCATGCTCTCTCCTGTGCACTGGAGAAGGGCTTGTTACTGATTATTGTTGCAGAGCCAGCCATTGCTTCCAAGACTTTATGGACTTTAGAATCATAGATTCTTCAAGGTTGGAAGAGACCTTTGAGACCATCCAGTCCAACCATCAAAGCAGCACTACCACTGTAACCATAAAACATCACCTAGTGCCAGATCCAGGCACCCCTTACACACCTCCAGGGATGGTGCCTGCACCACGTCCCTGGGCAGCCCCTTCCAACACCTGAGCAGCCTAACAGAGCTTTTCCCTGTCTCCCCAGGACTGCTGCGTGAGCTACGGTGGAATGTGGTATCTTAAGGGGACGGTGCAGTCCTGACAGCGGTGCCAGGTGATCTCGGGGACACAAGAGGAACCTGCAGCGGGTGGCACAGTCGGAGCAATGCCGTGGCCTCGGCAGCTGGGGCGGGGTCTGAGCTGCTCTGGGGCGTGCGGGCATTGCGGGCAGCCACTGCCAGCCCAACGCTCAGAGTTTGCATGGCCTCCGAGGCGCGGGAGCCGCCAGGAAGGCACCGTGGGACCCTGGCTGCAGCTTGGATTCATCTGGGATTTCTAACGCATTGCAATTCTCCTTCTGTTTGGTTATGAAAAAATAAAACCATATAGTGACACAGACATGATGGAAAATCATGGTCTAAAACTTTATTTTGTAAGTAATGCCAATAAATTAAATTTGTTTACAAACATCCCAGTTTTTGTTAAATCCCTGGATGCTCATACTTCAGTGTGAGCATTGTCATAGCCCTTGCAGCCCTCTCCATAGAGAGCAGGTAGTCATGTTCATGGGAATGTCAGGCCAGGGATGGGGGAACAAAATCACTGTCAGTGAACTCTGTACTACATAGCCATTGTTCTCACCTGTTGTCTGTGAAATGAGTTATTTGGAAAAGTACCTACATCTGAAACATGGGGAACAACTACTGGATTTCTTCTACTGGTATAGGGTTGGTTTGAGGGACTTTGTGCATTACTGTATGTGATAGTGTGAGGTAAGTAACCGAGGGCACCCTCTGGAAGGCATCCAGCTGTAGTTACCACACGGCAACCATGTAAAACCTCTATTTTGTGTAATTTTTAAATAAAATTTTATCTCAAAGGTCAATTCTACCCCGCCTTGTATTTGTCCAAGAAGAAACACAAGCTGCACCTGCTCCTTTTACATCCTGAAGGCTTGGGGAGGAAGGACAGAGGCAGGGAGCAAAGTGCAGAGTAGTCCCCGAGCTCCCTGGCGCTGTGCAGGGACAGGGACCCAGCCCTGGTCGCTCACCCTCAACTGGCCTTACCTGCAGTACCAGCAGGAGTATCTGCTGTGTGCTCTGCACAGTATGGTCACTGCTGCTCCTGTTCTCTGCTGCAGCTTCCATCACATGAGAAGCTCACGGGGATTCTATTGATTTCATCTACTTATACTCAGAAAAGGCTGAGTTGAGTTGTTGACCAAAATAAGCAGATTAAGGTAGTTAATCCAGATAAGATTAGCTAGGAATATTGTTACCATACTTATGGCATTTCACATTTTGGTGGAGAATGGCTGTTTCTGAACTGCTGAAACTCTACCTTATTTAATAGGTTGGTGTAGTTATTAACTGCACCAATAAAACTGGGATGTGTTTTATTTTCAGGCAGCCCTGGCTGGCACTGACCCAGTGGCTGTGGCTGGAAAACTCTCTGGGAAAGCCACACTCCAAGAGAAGCTCTTAGAAGAGCCCAGCCTGGAGGGGTTTATTGCACAGCCTGCGCAGATAAGTGCTGCAGGACTGCCAGAGCTCAACAGTGGCACAGGTAGCCAAGGGGGAAGTACAGTACAGAAGAATCAAGTAATTCTGAGGAAATGTTTTTGGTACAGCATAGAAATTGTATCTATGAAAGTGCTCTAAATTAGCCAAAAGTAATAAACCACTGAAGATCACCTATTTAACCAAAAATCTGGAACTACTTTTACATGTCTTCAGCAGCTGTGGTTTGCCCCTGTCCCTGAAGTGGTAAGGAATACTGGTAGTGAACAACTTTGTGCCTTTCTCATGTTACTGCTTTCCAGTCTCTGAATTGGGATGAGATGGATGCAGGTTCCAGGGACAGAGTGACAGGACAGTAACCTCATGGCAGAGCAGCTTTTCTGATTTTCACCCCGCTTGCCTCTTTTCTAAACAGCACTGGCAAAAACCACAACAATGACGAAAAACTACTTGCTTCCATCTGCATTTCTGTCTTAAACAGGCCTGTTCTTCTCCATGTATCGTAACTTTTCTAAAATACAAATTTCATGGGAACTCCCATCTGAGCTCTGTAGGAAAGATGGCAAGACTAGATAATGCAGGTGTCATCTGCACAAGTTCAGATTCCTGATTGGCACAGATGGATACAATTACTACTTACACATGTAGCTTGGCTGGATTATTTATTTGCTTAGAAAAATATTCAGATTCCCATTTTAAAATAATTTTCACACTGCAATACATGTTTTAGAGAAACTCCCACAACATGAAGTTAATACTGCACCTGAAGGACGAGCTGAACAGAGAACAGTGTAAGGCAGCAGAGCTGCAGCAGCAGCAGCTGGATGAAAGGTGAGAAACTGTCAACATTCTGGGTCAAGGCTTTGGTACCTTGCAGAAACTCAGCAGGAAGCTGCTTCCCAGGAACTGCTGGCCACATTAAGCTATGAGACCCTTTACAAGGAGAACAATGCCACCTTTCATTGTGTCTTTTTTTCCTCCCTCTTAATTTCTCTGTGTTCTAAAGAACAACCTTCTCCATGTTCTTAGTTTTTCAGAAATTCGGTATGTATGAATTACTATTAGGGAGTGGAAAAGGAGAGGAAGAACAAGAGTGTGGTCCCATTTTCAGTAGGATATGTGCTGGCAGTGTTGTGTCCATCCTCCCACCCCACAGGCAGCATGGAATAGATCCAGAGAGGCCGACACTGGAAGCAACAGACAAAACAATATAAAGTTTTACCTGGCCTGTCTCCTCAAGCACTTGGAGTTTGTGGTATGCAACATTAAAAGCTACTCCACTATGTCAATGCTACTTCTAAATTTAAATAGCTAAATAACAATTCTCTAACTTACCAAATACACATAAAAATGTACTTTTCAGACATTCCACCAGAGAACCGTAGGTCCCAAATAACACATAGAGTCAATTCACAGTATCTTGCCTTAAGACAAAGTGCCCTACAAAGGAAACCATATCTAAAAAGCCACACAAACTTTACATCAAATCCTTTCTTATTAGGAAGACATTTATACTAATCTGTGGGAGAGCTTAGTGATTGTGAAAACATAGTATAGGCTTAAAGCAAGCACAGCTTTCCACCACCCTGCCAAAGCAAGATCAGCTGGATGGCTCCCCTCCGCCTGGAGCTGAGATGCTGCCCCTGGGACTGGTCGGGGCTTTGCTTTTGTTCATTTTCTACATCAGTGTAGTCACAGGGCTAGATCATCCCTGTGAACCAAAGGAAAGCTTCAGTCTGGTTCTTGTGAGAGATTCAGAGTTCTTAGCTCTGTTATTTCTGAGGTGGACTAAGGAAACAAGTGTCAGTCACTGCTCTGGCCAGAGATTAAGTGTAATATGAAGTAGTGTAGCATTAAGCTATGATGGTTTGCTTGCTTTACAACCACTAGTTTGTGTGACAGTGCTAAACATTAAATCTACTGCTACACAGGAACAGGGAATCTAGCTGATAACTAACTAGCTTGTTAAAACTACAGGGCTACCAGCCAATTCAAAACATTCATTTTGAGTGCTCAAGAAACACATCAGTTTAAAGGGTCTTCTGACATTCAGATGAAGTGTGTTCTTGACTTACAGATAAGGTTATGGTTGAGAGGAGAGAGTCTTGTACTTTGCTCTGTGTTCATCTATTTCTTCCTTTGTTTTTCTGATACAGCTAAAAATCTCCTTGAAGAGTGCTTTATATTCAGGGAGAGCATTTGTGGAAGAGTCACTTAGCTCAGCAATTGTGAATTCTTGATTGCTAGCTGAAAGATCATACTGGGTGTTCCCCACATTTAGGTCTTTGGAATACTGCTTCAGTGTTTGTACAGCCTTGTGTTTCAAAGAATCTTCATCCATTTGACACTTCTTCAAAAGTTCCTCATACTTTACTTTCAGAGCATTGTACTGAGCATCAACTTCATTGAGTACAGAGATTCCTCGCTGCTTCACAGCTTCAGCTCTCCTAATACACGTTTCTTCGTGGCCCCTGAGAATGTCTGCCCCAGCAGCACTGCTCAGGAGGCTTTCACTGCTGCTCCGTTTCAGTGCCTTCTTCTCAAGCTCTGATACTGTCAGAAGTCCATCGTCTGCCAGGCTCTGACCAAGCTCCCTGTCTAGAGATTCCTTGAATGAAATGAAAAAGGATTCTGGCACCAATTTCTCTGCATTATGGAGCGTGTTTTCAGACTGAAGGATCTGTCGCATTTCAGCTACTTCTGCTTCCAGCTCCTCTGCACGAGCCCGATACAAGTCTGTATCAACCAGCCTCCGCTCCAGCTCACAGTTTTCTTTCACCATAAGACTGTATTCCTCTTCCATGGTTACCCTCTTCTCTTTCTCTAGGTTCAGCTGGGCTTGTAGAACTGTCACTGCCTTCTTTAACTTCTCATTTTCTTCTTCTAGAGGACTTAGCTGACTATCCATCGAAGTAATCTTTTCTGCAAACACATGATCATAAACGAAATACCTGCAGAAACAAAATAAGGATTATCAAACATAGGAAGTACAGCTGACCACACCTGAAGTTTTCCTGTCCTGGGTAACTAATGACAAACTGTGTGCTAACACAATTCAGAGCACTAACAGGGGCCATTGCACTAACCAATCAGTTGATTTAGTAATCAGAACAGAGTTTGTAAGAACTTACATGCAATCGAACCAAGCTCACAGTTTAGGCAGAATGGCAGCTTGTTAACAGTTTCAAGTTACAGACAAGCTGACTGAATAATGTAAGTTTAAATTATAATTTAAGTTTAAATACACATTGCCTCCCTGTACCATGCAGTACTTTCCGACATTGATTTTTTCTACAGCACTTCAGTCTTGTAACTTTTGCCACTACTGATGTAGGAACAAGCTTCATAATTGAAAAAGCAATGCTGGAGGCTGGTATTTTCACAAGCCTTTGGCAGCTTGAAGGATCCACTTATCTTTTGAATTGTCAAGAAATAACTTCTTTTTGGATTTATGATTTATTCTGGAGTATTACTTCCATGTAGACACAGCAGCCCATTATCTTTGGAAGTGCTTCCTTTATAAAATTACCCTCTAGGCTTGCAGTTAGTCTGAGCTTTTACCAGGTGATTGTCCCGATGGCCCCACTAATGCAGTTCAGCTGGGTCAAATGGCTCTACATTTAAAAGGCAGCCAAGTGCTCCAAGCACGTTTTTCCTAGCTTAAATATCATTTTGACCAGCTAAAGTTTGGGAAAGCTAAGGAAATCTCCATGGACATCCATGGAAACGGTAAGTTACAGGAAGCATTTTGCATTTAGTAAGTTTGTTTTTCAGATTATCTGTGTGTTAGCTTTTATCTGACTGAAAACACAGGTGCAAACTGTTGTAAGCTACCTAGGCTGCCATTTGATATGGTTGGCTTTCAGGAAAAAGTGGAGCACCGATGTTGGTGCGGTCTAGAAGCAGGCCACTAGTAACGGCAGCACCACACAGTGCAGATGCTTTGCTAGCTGTGAACACTCGATAGTTTTTCTTCCAGCTTGTCTGGTATCTGTGCTCATGTCTTAGTTTTTAAAGTTTTGCTTAAAATATTTTCAGTGTTCTTTACTATGTAAGGTAAAAAGTCTTACTGGCGGAGGTCATACAGCTCCTTCAAACATGAGAAACTGTGCATTGATCTTGGCTGCTCAGATCTCTCCTGGCTCATCCGGCCTCGTCCAGGCTTCTTCAGTTCTTCCACTTGTCGCTGCAGGTCATCTATGTGTGTTTGTAGACTTTCAATAGTCTCTGTCAAGCTAAAAGGTGAAAAGACCTTTAAATAAAACTAACCTTTCAATTTGCCAGTATTGTAGAATACCACTAGATAGAGATAGCCACCCAATAACTACACAAATACACCTGGACTGCTCTTATTGATATTATCAGCTAGGGGGAGGGAATCTGTGAAATTTGTTACCTTATTATCTTTTGTTGCGAAGCTCTACTCTCTGCAACCAGTTTTTGATTAGTGTCTTCCAATTCTCTTGCTGTCACATCCAGCTGTTCATAGACTTTTGCATGCTGGTCATTCATCTGCCGCAAGAGCTCCACTTGCTTTGTGAGGTACTGCAAGACAGTTTTGCTATTACTGGCTTACTCTTGAAACACAAGCTACAACTCCTATTTTGCATTTTTGCTCACATCAGAGAGAAATTCCTGAGTTTTACAAAAGTAAATTACTGTGTTTGCTTTGGTTAGCTGAAGAGACACTATCAGTAACTCACTAGGCAGCTTGCCTTTGTCATGGAGGTCACCCCAGGCTGATGGAGCAGCACTTACCTGGAGGAGCTGGGTTTGATGGTGCCAGCTGTCTTTATCTGTGCCCATGCCTTCTGCAGGGGCTGTGCTGCAGTCAGCACTGATAGAGCCTGAAGGCTCCAACACAGTCCTCAGGTGTCCACTGTGTGGTTGCAGTGTGCCCCAACAGAAATTTCTTAACTGTGTTGACCCAACAAACTTCCCAGCCTTAAAACTGAAATACTGGGTAGCACCATCCATAATTAAGTATACTTCCAGCCGACCTAAGTTCTTCCAGTCTGAAGCAGCATTAGGTTCAGAATGGCAGAATTTAGGTTGTGGTCACACTGAAGACAGTACGTGGGCTAATATGTGTCAGAAAGTATAATCAAGTTATTGAACCTTTAATACTCACAGGGAACTATTCCAGCTACTGTAATCCCAAACAAAGGTCTCCTAGCCTTTTTTAAAAAATAAAACCTCACATGAAATATTCTCCATTTAATCCTCTTGGGTTTTACAATTAACTACATAGACTGTTAAGTTTCCTGAATAACGTCAGAAAGCTTGAAATTCTTAGTCTAAGCAGTTCACAATCACCTAAAGCTCCTAAAGTGTCTTATATTCTTCCACCCAGGACATGAGCATTTCCATGAGAGTTCTTTTCTATTTGAGTCTAACCCCCTAAATCTGAAATATTTTCTTCTTACATAGAATTTGTATTTTGCAATATATTCTGTATTGCTACATGTTACTTTCTTAAAAGTAAGCTTCAAGTAGGAAAATCCAGCAAACTCCTAGGTAGAATTACTTCTCTTTTACATAGGCCTGTTACATACTCAAAACTTCTAATATTCTACTTAACCTTTTACCTCATTAAAAGATTGGTGGGTTTACATTTTAGGCAATTTAAGAACAGATAATAAGTTAATCTAGGACTAGTAACTGCTCCATACAGACTTCTAGAAGATCAGCATGATAGCAGTTGGCTAGATCCTTTTGTAGCCTGTGCACACATGACAGAGGATTTACACAAAAATAGAACAAAGATTAGCAGTAGAATCTCAATGTGACCCATTTCAGATTAACTTTCCCTATTTGTTATAGCTGAAGGAAGGAGCTGGAGATCCTCAGACTTTCTTCAGCAATACGAGTGTGGCTAAGCACAGAAGCCAAGGCTTTCATGCCTGAAGAGACGTTGACACTTATTACAATGAGCTTTTGCCAAAGCTGGAGATGAACAGAAAGGTGAAGCACCACTTCCTCCACCTTCCATCTCCAGTATCTTCAGGGCTGGTGTCCAACTGGCCTGGTACAACCAGACCACCAGAAATTACATAATAAATACTTTAGAAGTTCACGTCTAATCTATGTCCACTACAACTGAGCACCTAACATGAAACAGCACCTTGCATTCTACCACATGAAAATTGGATAATGTCAGGATTTCCAGTCTGAGTGCTGAGAACAGATTCAGGCAGGAATAACGTTGCTGTTTCCATGCAGCCCTTATTACATCTGCAGTGATTATTTAGTGGCGCACGTGTCAGCACAAAGGTCAGATATAATGATCCAAAGCTGTAAAATGCTTAATGTGTTAGTAGTTAATATATGAGATGTAATCTTAAGCACACCACAGCCTTTGACCCTTCCCTTCCAGTGCAGACAAGGCAATGCTGTATTTCAGAATTTCTCAGCCAGTTCTAGACTTTGTTACCCATAAGATCCACATTAATAGGAAAAAACTCCCAAAGATTTATATGGATATACTGCACTGAAAAAGCTAGTACAGAAATTCACCAGAGTAGCTACAGGAACAGCTGAAGGATCACATGCAGGTTACAGAGACAAGCACTTGAAAATTGGGGAAAATCAAGCATAGAGACTGAATATGCCATTTGCACTGTGCAACAGGGTATCCTGTGATCCCACAAGAGACAGAAACGCTGGTATGAAAATAACGGATTGAACTGCTTTACCAGCTAAGTACTACACCTTGCATATGCAAATTTTATTCCCATTTGTTTCAGTGATTTCCTGTAACAATTCCTCATGCCAGTAAGCTAATATATTCAGTTCCTCAACTGGAGGGTTTCTCTGGGTATTTGAACAAGGGGTTAATTTTCCCTTTTCTGCCAGAAATCCAGATGCAAAAGAAACTTTGGAGGAAGAAAAATTTTGTGCTGCTATTACTCTTTCAAATGGCACTGGGGAAAGAGAAAAGCTTGAGACAGGAGATAGGACTGAGAAGACAGCGCATTACTACAGCAGATACAAATACAGCCTTTGGCTCAACAAGCTGGGCAAAGAAAACGTGCAGGCAGTATTTGTATGTTAGAAGCATCACAAAAACTGTTCTCGCACTCTCTCCCTCTCCCCTTGGAGGGAGCTAATAGGACAATCCAATACACATCTACCCTCCTTGAGGGAGAGGAGGAAAGAGACTGAAGAGGTATCATATAAAGTCTTCAAAAAGTAGTATTGCTCAGGTCTTGGTAGTGCAAGGCATGGAGAGAAAAAATTCATCTGTCATGTGTGAGTCACATATACTTGACTCTGCAACTCAGCAACTACAGATCACTGCTGGCAGGACATTTGTGACACTTCCTGGAGCTAAAGCTCTTGTATGTAGTTAATAAACACTGACCCACCAGAACAGCTTAAGCAAATAAACTGGATCAAACCAATAGGATATTACATTCTTAACAGCACTAGACTATTTCTGTAAATCAATGTAGCTTAGCAATAATATATTTTACAGATTTCTAGATGGTGTTAAAATACAGCTTCTTACTAAGTAGCTATACTCAATGAGCCAGGTTAGTTGACAATCACAAAGTTCTGGTGTGTTATTTCAAAAGGTGTGTTGTAACTCTGCTAACACTTTCTTAAACATGGTTGTGCATACAAGTGTTGAACCTTGTGTACAATATTTGTATAGCACCTTGGAAGTGTTTGTCCTCTCTACATCTTAAGAATTGATCTTTTTATAAAAACTATTCATGGCAATGAGTTATTTTCAGTCTGTGCATAAGTAAATACATCTTTTAATGCTGTGGCAGTAATATAAATATCAGCCATTCCAACCATTGTATCTCAAAATGAACAGGATAACAAAGATTACAGTTAGCACATAATAGAAGAGCAAATATATGAGGTACAAAACGAAAGTTAACTTCTAGAAAAACACCCACAAATCAGACCTGCACTCAGAAATTGCTCATCACTTACTAAAAATGCTGCATTTATGCTGACTACTTTAAAGATACCTATAATTCTGTAATTATTAAGGTTAGGATTCTTTCAGTACCTGTTGCCACTACAATAGTGAGCATTTTCAGTCGGAAGCTGCAGCTGTACAAAATGCACATCTCTAACTGCAGAAGTACTGCTAGCACAAAGGAACTCAGATTTTGTAAAAATCTGGTACATACCAGTCACAGCCTGTTCCCTGTGATTCACACCAGAACCAAACTGAAATGCTGACTGTTTTCAATATATTGTCAGTCAGAAAAGTCCTGAATATTTAATAATTTAATTATTAGAGACTATGCACTGCCCTCTAATAGCTGAAAGAATCTCATTATGCTGATAAATGCTAGGTCTGCAAGAACACAGGCAATATTTTAAAAAAAGGAAATTGCCAAAAATAGCCAGGTTTTTCCACTCTGTTACCTAAAGATGAGTGGTTTTGAAAGGATGGTTATGTTTTTGGGATTTTTTCCCTGGAAAATATGGAACAATATATCCACTGTATCCTATATAGAGATACTACTTAAGTGAGATTTTTTTCTGGTTTTTTGTTTGTTGGCTTTTTTTGTCCTTGCAGGGTTTCTTTTACACTGAAATGGACTTTAGCTCCCTTTATCACAGATCAGTTTACTGGAAGTACGTATAATCACATTTTACTTAAATCTCACTTCTGCACTTACCAGCATAAGTAAATTTCAGTGCCGTAATCATTAAAATTCTCATATGATACTTGAAATTATTAATATATTTATCATCATATAATTTAATGTTATTTTACCTGGCAAGATCAGTAAAGTTTAGCAGTAAAAATAATTGGTACCTTTTCTGTACAAAACTAAAAAATACCAGTCACTTGTCATTAAACAAACCAAATCCAACATACCATTTACTGGCACAAAGCTTCTGGCAATCAGACAAACAGTTCTAAGGGACCTACCTATACTGGTTCTCAAATTCTCAAAACAGCAGAAGTGGTAAAAGACTGTTCAGTATTTTCCACTAGATCTCAAGAAATTCAGATCTTAACCTATACACTCTGTTGCAGATCTAGATGCTTTCACATGGGGATCCTTTAGATATTTTACCTCTATCTCCTGCAATTGTTCTTGATTTGTTGCATACATTTGCTGTAAGGATTCTTCTAGTTCAGTGTTTCGGTCCAGTAGTGTCTTCCCAAGCTCAGCAGCAAGGTGAAGATCTAAACAAAGAAATCATGTTTGCATGTAAGTAAGAGAAACAATGATGTAATCTAATTCTAAAGCATGTTATCAAATACTTGAGGTATCTTCTTACTGCTGTTATAACTGCTCCAAGTTATCTCCAGTGCCCAACATGGAAGTTAGCTTATACCTAAGTAGAACATTCATCTACCATCTCTAATGCAAGTCTCAATCAGCCTTGAGACCCAGAGACACTCTTATGTCATGAAGCTTCCTCAGGTCCTCTGCGCCACTTCAGACAAACCCAGTCATGTTCACCTCCCACACTGTGCCCAGTCTGCACCAGCTCTGCCCAAGGTCTCTTGGGCTTCACCCTCTTTACAGCACTCAGAAAAATAAGCACAGCAGACCCTGGAAATGTTCATCAGTCTAGACCCAGGCCAAAGCTGATGAACTTTTTACTTACTTGACTGTTCTTCCCCGTTACCCCTTCACCAGAGTTCAGGTTACTCAGGATTAAAGTGCTAAATGGAAGTTTCAGATGCTTTTTATGGTGAAACAATAATATCAAAACATAAAACTGATGGAAACGTGCAGCTATTCTGCTTTTCAAGCTCACAAACCCAGGTGACAAGAACTGTTTCATGTGCTCCAAAACATCACTTTAAATGTCATTTGTTCTCAGGCACTTAATCTCAATTTCACTTCAGTCATCTTCAATCACCTCCAGGGTGCAGTGACTGCAGTTGTTGCAAATTAAGAAATAAGTCATCTGAACACTCAGCTTCTTTCTAGAGGGAAGCTTGATATTTGCTTGACAGCATCACAAGTGCTAGATACTCTGTATTATGTTTAAAGACAAGTGTAATTTAAAAGCTAACATAATGTGACAAACTAATAAATCTTGGTATTAATGCTAAAATTGTAATTACTCTGTGGAGGGTACTACATGTCAAGGATTTAACAAATTTCTAGAAATATCTTATTTTCCATCTCCTTCCCTTCACATGACCCATAACCTGCATGCATGCAATACAACATAGTTCTCACAAAGAACTTGTATCATTAATGGGAAAGAGAAGAAAAATCAAGAAAAACTTTGAGTCACATCAAGAATAATAAATTAATAAACAGGAGACATGTATTGCATCATCAGTAGTTATAGCCAGAGAAGAAAACACATTAATTCCATTTTCATGTGATTGCAATGCCTTTTTTTTAACATGTTCTCCTACCTCTTTCCTGCCCCCTCTGTTATCTTATCAGCTAGGAACTGTAACACATACAATACTGCTCCAAGATTGTTTTGTGCTAACCTTCAGTTTGGCAGCCTTTCCAAAATGATTACTCCATCTCCACACATAAGCCAAAGACCGAATTCAGACTTACAAGGACAAGTCAGTACAAACATTTGTCTATGAATTTGTAGACGTCCAATTCTGGCAAAACAACAGCTGTGCTATTCTTTACACATTCTTTACAGCCACAATTCATTGTTTCCTAGTGTAAGGTCAGATTCTTAGCATAAATACCATAAAAATTATTTAAAAGAAATCCCACTGCACGGGAGTTCTTTGGTTTCAAAAGATGTACAATTAGCAGGCACAAGGCATATTGGTCTGTACTCAGGAGTTTATCCTCACAGTGCTTTTTCACTGTAGCACCACTCATTATGAAGCAGCCTATGCTAGAGCTAGATTTAAAGTGTTTGGATAAGGAAACCTTAAGGCATCCTGCTTAAATTTTTCCCATTTGGTAAACAGATTGCACATTGTTTACCCATGGACAGAATAACTCCCAGTCAAACACCAAGCTGTTTGTTCTATCTCATTACAGAATACTGTAGTCTTCAAATTCAGTGAATTCATTATCCTATAGAAAATGGAGTCCTGCTTCACAAGTTCTTGTACTGCACAGATCTTTACTAGGAGCCACCTTCTTTAAAACAATACTAACATCATTCAAGGCAAAAACTAAATAATCTATTCTTTTATTTTAATAGAGTAGAATAAGACCTTTAGAGAGGATTTAGGATTATCTTAAAGACATAATGCATAATGGAATTGCTACCATTTCCCTTCCCAAAGTGAAAGTTTGTTTTCATGTTTAAGTATATTTAGGAGTTTATAGTTTCATTCTTAAATGCCCCCTCATCTACTAAATCAACTAGCACATACCACACAGCACTTGGAATACAAGGTGAATAATAGAATTCAAGTCATACTTCACACTCATTCTGTTTGTTAGACTGGCAGAAGCACAAACAGGTTACTATGGGAGAAACACTTTCATAATTAAGGCAATTTGTTTCTGAGGGGGAGAACACAAGTGGGAATGCTCAGGAATACACAATAAAACCTTAACTCTAGAGAAAGCAAGTACTGAAATAATTTCACCTCTTCTAAAATTCAGAATTTTTTAGCATCCACTTTTCTACATTGTCAAGTACATGGAAACCCTATAAAGAGCAAATTTTACAAGAGAGATGTGCTATGTATATTTTCCAGATACAAAATGGAAGGTATTAATTTACATTTCTCTGGAGAGAGTTATGGTAGAACACTAGAAGCAAAACTGCATTTTCTGTTGTAAATTTATGTAAAGCAGCAGTTAAATTCTGACAGACATGCCTTTTTCCTTTTCACCATAAAGGTGGAAGCAGAGAGGTTTTTAATAATGCAAAATGCATATGCAGATCTAAAGATCTTTGTTTTAGTAAAACTGATTAGGTGTACTGGTGGTTTAACAGCTCCATCAGAAATCTCCAAAACAAGATTTTAAGGATGTCTCCAGTGATGTTGAACAGCCCTCACCTACCAGCGCTTTACAATCTCTTCCGACTGTATTACCATCATTGAGAAAAAGATAAAAACAGTACCAAAATTCTTCTCTTCTACTTTTTAATAACCCACCTAACAAAATTATTCAGAGAATTTTCAATCTAAAATTAAGCCTATTCTTTTAAACAGCAAAAGGCACTAATTGTGCAAGATGTATAAGTAAGCCTAGTATAAGTGTACTTAACTGTAAAATGAAAACTCTGTTTTTCTACTTAGTTTCCTATTCTGTATTCAGAACACCCTCTGTTCTGTAAAAGTGAGTAACAGAAGATGCAAAAAGAGTAGTCCATATAAAAAAATTATTTTTTAAAGGTCAGCATACTTCAGCAAAACATTGCAGAAGGATGGCTGTTCCCATCCTTACAAGAATTCCATGAGCACTTTTTGCATGAGCAGTACGCCAGAAAAGCCCATCTCCATTGTCAAGGCAAAAATCTTTTGTATGTAAAAGACTGTCAAGGTTTTCCAAAACCCCTAGCCTAATTTTAAGTTTCAAAGACTGGCTGACAAGGACTTCAAGCTTGTTTCAGGGTGCTAATGTTTTACAACCTAGGTTCTCATAATCATACTCATCAGTTTTTAAACATGCACTGATTGTTTGGGTTGTGAAGAGTTTCACGAGACCTTGATAAGCACTCTTACTACCCTGTTTACACACATCTGTGTGTCTTAGCCTTAGCAGCAGGAGTATCCTTCAGAGTTCAGAAATAAAGTACAGCACAACGTCTATAAAACATTCCTGTAAGGAATTTCTTTGCATTTCAACTTGCCCATCACTTTGTTTTCCTCCTTTTCCTTTTGGTGAGGCTATTAGTGGCTTCCACTTAGGCTTGAAAAGAGAGAATCCCCAGAAAAAGACTGTTCACACGTTGAAAGCACATTAACCAACCCCCAAAAAGCACTAACCTCTAGAACGGAATACTGTTTCTTAAAAGCTGACAGCAGAGTCAACTGACTATTTCATTCATTTTAATTAAAAGAGGAACGTAGAGAAACATCAAGAAGGCAAGAAGTCAGTTGTTACACATTGTGAAGTCTCTTTTTAGGTCTTCTATTCCATAAACTCGGACATCGTAAAAACATTACCGAATCATGTCTTCAAATTTTTCACTCTCTCCCCTTTGACAGCACAATGTAGTTTCAGGATCTTATTTTAACTAATTTGCTTGTATCCTAGAGCCAAGAAAATACCAATTTTGGGTGAAGAGTACCTAAATACAGCTTTCAAACGGTTAGCTAGTTTATATACCATACAATTAGAGAGACCTGGTCCTGTCTCAAAACGAGTTTCTGATGTCAGATGCTTGATCTCAGTGTGAATACGACTTAGCTTTCTCTATGGTTTACAGTACAGCAGCCTCCACCAATCCCAAGAATTAATGTATTTCAATATAAAGGCAAAACGTGTAAGACTGGAACAGGTTTGCAGGAAGCCACATCACAGCTTTGAGCTGGCCTTTCAAAACAAACTTGGGATTAAGGACAAAAAGTAGAACTAAGTAACTTCAGTAAATACCAGTCATAAATGCAGCTAAGCTCTCAAGGAAATTGCACATTCTTTCCGTATCATGCCTGTTAAAAGATTTTTAGTGTAATTATACTTGTATTCCTGTGGCTCCTTTCTCATTTGTGAAACGAGAACAGCATTTATCTCCTGCATGTAGTGGTTTAAGACCTGTTGATGGAATTACATTCAGAAGCTATACATGTATATTTCTGAGGCGTAATAGAGTTATATGATATTTTAGTAAGAAATCCCGACGAGTTTTTAATAAGGAACCTGTGACTAATCGAGCACTGCTATGTAGGACTACAACTTCATCGACTGGAAGCCCTTACAAAGAACTCAACCGGGCGCAATAGCGCATCCCACCCGGTGCTTCCAGCGCCTGCCCCGAACAGGAGCTCCTTCACCTTCCGTGCAAGGTGTAACTTTTCGGAGAGCCGCTTGCCTCCCTCCGGGCGGAAAGGGACCCCGGCACCACTCGGCTCGGCTGCCGCACCTCCTTCCCTCAGACAAAGACGGCCGCAGTCGTTACCGATTCCGCGGCGGCGGGAAGAGCGGCCGTGCGGGGATCCCGGGCTCCGACGCTCCGAGCCCCGCACGACCGACGCGCCCGCCATCCCCGGCCCCTGAGCGCCCTTCCCGGCGCCCCTTGGCGCCCCGCACCGCACCGAGGAGGTGCCGCTGCCTCCTCGCCGCCCGCCGCGGCCCCTTCCCTCACACGCCCTCCTCGCCGCAGCCCCTATCCTCACACACCTCGCGCCCGGCGGTTCCCCCCAACCCCTTGCCTCACACGCCCCGCTCAATGCGGCCCCTGCCCTCACACACCCGGCTCGCGGTACTCCCTCCCTCACACGCCCCCCGCCGCCGCCCCGGCTCCCCCGCCCCAGCTCACCTTGCTGCAGGTCCTGCTGGTCGTACCAGGGCTCATCCTCGCGGATCTCGAACTCCTCCACCAGGCTGTCGGCCAGCATCGCGCCCCTTCCCCTCACGGGCGGCTGAGCCGGCGGCGCCCACTCCGCGATCCCCCTTGCGCCGAGCGGGGCAGAGCAAGCCGGCAGCCGCTCCCCGCCTCAGCAGCCGCCTCCGGCCATTGCCGAGCGGTTCCGGACTTTGCCGAACCTCTCCCCCTTCTGGCCGGGCTGCGCCGGCGGCAACGTGGCAGCTGCTGCCGCCGCCCGCCCCCCGCCTCCCGCGATTCAAACACAGCAGCCTCGCCTCGCCGGTGGGAAGCCAATGGGGAGCCGCCCGCCCCACAGATCGAAAGGAGGCTAGACCAGTCACAGGGCGAATTCATATCGAGAGGCCAATGAGAGCGAAGAGAGGGTGGTCCCGGGGCAGCAGCGCCTCGCCCCGCCCCGCCGTGCGCAGCCTCCCGTCAGAAGAGGTGGGTTGGTGCCTCTGGAAGGGGCGGTGGTCGCCGGCGCTCGGGGGGTTGCTGGTGGGGAGCGGCTGCCGAGAGGTGTCTGCTGCCGCTTTCGGCGGAGCAGGGCTGGCACAGTGCGACTTGGCGTAGGGAAAAGCCGAGGCTCATAGTTGCCCCGCGTTGGAAGCGCTGAGGGAAGAGTCTGTGAGCAGGGACCCGGCGTGGCGTCCAGGTGCGGGCCGCCTTCCCGCCCCAGTGCGGGAGGGGAGGGTGGAGCGAGGAGTCTACAGGGTCAGTCCGAAAAGGGCTGGTTCCATCCCCGCACCTTGCTCGGACGGCCGCCGCTCGCTCTCCCTCTTCTCCACACAAAGCGGAGGTAGCCGTGTTTCCTGTCCGGGGACTTGCTGAGAAAAACGAGCGTAACTTCCCCGTTCGTAACAGACGAGCCCTTCCAAAGATGCAGTCCTGCGAGCTCCCCGAGCCCCGCGCCTGGCAGGAGCGCAGCCCCACAGCGCCCGCAGCGCGAGCTCGGCGGAGTGGCTGCCTCTGTGAGCACCCCCTGAGCATTTCTTCTCAGTGCTACCCTTCGGGATAGCATCGCGTTTATTCTGACTTCCGTCTTAATGTGGTGCCAGTCACGTCAGAAGGATGAGGAAGATCCGTGTGTCCAACCAGTCTGTCAGGCCTGTGAGCATTGCACAGCGGTCTGGGACCCAGAACGGCAGAGCAGGATGTCAGCTAGTGTGCCTCAGGCAACAATTTGCTATTATCTCTTGGAATCCACTTTTCTTCTTTAGACTCTTGCTATAATTTCTTTTAGCAATTGTCATCCTGCTCTGGGAGAAACGCAGGTAATGTCACACTGCATCTCACTGGCCCGAACAGCTTGTTCTTTCGGCCTGTGTGTATTAACACAGTTGTAACCACTGAAAATTTCTGAAACCGATTTGCCTTCTGTGAGTCACAAAATGTGCACCTGTGCTTTAACCTGCTCAGTATAAAGGTTGACTATTAAGAAGAGGAAGGGGATGCTCACGCATGATTTCATTGTAGTGCTATTAAAGGGAACATCTGTGGAGGGAAGTGTGGTACCTCAACTTCTAATTGAACCTATTTCATAAACAAGGTGCAGGACCAGATGTACCAATTAGGGTAGAGCTGTGTCAGATCCTGCATATTACAATTAGTCATGGTACTAGAGGCCAATTTGTGCATTGTTGGAAGATTTTTGTTGAAGAAATTTCAAACATCTTCTTTCAAATTTTCTGAAACTGAGGGGACCAATTTTTATCTGTGTCAGAAGGAATTGAGTCAAGCATTTTAGAAATGACTGCTGGTAATGTTAGTGTGAAGCACTTTTATTTTTGGCGCTTGTGGAATTTGAAGCCAAGTTAAGTCTCTCAGTTCTCAATTTTGAAGACCTGTACGGGGTGCTCCAGGTAGAAATAGAGATGAAATGTCTACCTTTCCAAAAGCCCTAATATCCACTATATAAATAATTTCATTAAGTATATTTGTGAACGCTTGAAAAAGCAAATGTGACAGTTGCCAATAACATACTCATTGTAATGACTTTCATAATAATATCAAACTTATTTTTAAAAATAAACATTTCAGTTGGACATCTTTTCAATAACCTTCTTCATTTTAGGTTTCTCAGTAAAAGAGATTATGAAACCAAACTTGCTACAAAAATGCAAAATTTTGTCCCTTGAAAATGGTATTGTCTCTACAGCTGTAGAAAAATAAGTTTGAAAATATACATTATGGTCATTCTGAAATATTTTAAAAATCAGTCATATTCGTAGAAGTAAATTGGCTTCAATAAAACGAATCCTCGGGTTCCAGTTGTTTGTCAGCTTGATCTTTTTCTGAGCTATAAGAATGAAGTTACCTACTCTTTGCATTGTGTTTCATATCACAGCATCTCGCGTATATATGCAAAAGTGCATCCACCTTTTATTGCTCTTCAAGAGTACATTTTCTATGTTGGGGGATGGAAAAACTGCCTGTTCCATCTTCCCCAGTCCCTACCTGATTTGTGGCTTTCGCATGGTCCTTGCCTGGTGATTCAGAAGTTCCTCCCTTCCTGCACAGCAGCCTCTTTTCAGCCACCTTGTAAACCACAGGAAGACTGGAAACAGCCTTGGCTTTCATTTCCTGCTTCTTCCATGGTTATTTTTATGAGGAGTTCAGGGAGCTGCTCATAGAGCTGCTGATCAAGCAGATATTCAAACTAGGTATTTTGATAGATATGTGAAAATTGCATTTAGGGTAAAATTGTTAATATGCAGAGGAGCAAAGTGTGAACTACTGACATAAAGCAGGTTGTAAAGCTATGCATAGTAAGGCTGAAATTTGAACTTGAGGTGTCCAAATTAATGGCAGACAGCTTCCTTCAACAGATGTAAAAATGAATAAAGCCTCAGTTAAAAACAGATACCTGGGAGTAATTTTGTATTGGGTTTATAGAATTGAGTGTGGTCAAGGGCTACTTTTAGGTAGCTATTAAGCAGCTTTAACAAGTAGGTTCCCTGGAGCTGGCTCTTTTCATGGCATAGTTTACACCAAACATGCTAAGGTAATTGATGGAAAAGATCAGCATCTTAAAAAAATTGTTGGCTGAATATGTGATTGATAGATTAAAGAAATCTGTTTTCTTGGGCTGAATCTCTGTTATTTGGGTATATGTAAAATACTGTGTGTGTTACTTGCTACATTTTATTTACATGCAGCCTTCCATACCATGAAAATGTTAATTAAAAGGTGTTTTGTTTTAATTTTTTATGGTTTATTAGGTGAAAATATTGCTTCCATGACTTCTTAACAATTAGTATTTTAAAATGGAAGGGCAACACTTGGTATTTGTTTGGAAAGAAATATTCCTCTGTGTGCATGCTGCATTTGACATTCATAGCAATGGAATATATAAGGATATGAGTTGAGTCACTTCATTCCAACATAGTCCGTAATTTTAGGAATATATAACTAGCAAGAAAGACCTAAAATGTATGCAATTACTTTGAACTTTACACTAAGATGAATGTTTGCAATAGCAGGTTTTTAAGTGGAGTCTATGCATCAGCTAGGAAGGGTTTCTTCTAAATTTTTGTCTACTTCCGTTGACTTTTAAGCACTAATTATACTTAGAAATGTCACATAATAACTTATTATTTTGTGCTCAGTGTCTTATAACTCAGTAAAATGTGTTTCTGAATTAAAAAAAAAAGGGAAAATTTTCCTCTAAGAATCCATTTCTGCACCTCTGAAACAAGCAAATCCCCCATGTTATTTTAATTTGGAAAATTATTCTACTAATTGTTGTAATTCTCTTTTGTAACTGGAGGAAGAAGAGAGCCGTACTCTTGGAAGATGAAGATTCTTTGGGGAATTCATGCTAATGCGCTGGCATATTCCATGACTACCTTAGGTGCTGGAATGATGAATGGTATCTTTAATTTCTACTATGTTAAGCTTTTCCTAAACCGATACAAAATTTCAGAATCAGCATTTCATCTAGCACAGGTACTGTACAATGGAATATTTTGATTACCATGTTGTGCTATGCGTCAGTGTCATTACAACAAAGTGATTCTTTTAATGACAGATTAATTTTGGAATCATTGCCATTCATTAACAGTAAATTGACTTTAGTTAATCCATAAGCAACAAAACTTACACATAAAGTACATAATTTACAGTCTATAGAGTAAAAATCTCCAGACTTAATTGCTGAAAAGATTTTTATGTTTGATAGCTTGAAGTAATTTTCTAAGCTGATCTTGCACCTCAGCTCCATAGATAAGTTTGACATTAGTGCTTTCCTATGGACTGTTTAAGTACTTAAATACTGCATTTATCCTGCAAGTCATTATCCACATGAGTAACTCTTGTCGTAAATGCTCTCCTGAAAGTAAGGGGCCGGCTCATGTTTTGAATTAACTTGCTGTAAGAATAATATCTGAGCTTTGCAGGATGAAAGCCAAGATATATAAGGTTTTGAAAAAGTGGAATCTTAGAGACAAGAGTTTATTTCATGTGTAGTTGGTCACCTACCTACTTATTCATCTTATTTTTTCAAAAATTCTATAAACCTGTGAATACCGTTAAGAATTTGTTTTAGAGTCTGTTTTGGCCTGAGTAGCTTGTCTATGTATTTATTTATTGTCTGAACAGAGATTTATTTTAAACAAATATGTTGTGTTTGTGTAACCTCTGTAGAAGAATGACAGTAGTGACAAATTCCCTTGTTTGTGGCAGGTTGTGTTTATGATCTGGAATGCCATCAACGATCCCCTTTTTGGGTACATTCAAGACAACTCCAGGCTGAAGTGCTGTGCAAGGCGGCAGTTCTCGATTTTATATGGAGCCCCTTTGTACGGCTTGGCCTTCCTGCTGCCGTGGTTTCCCTGGAGGCACTACGAGGAGGGGGACTGGATGTGCGGCCTGCACCTCATCGTCGCGCTGTGCGCCTTCGACGGCCTGCTGACCTTTGTGCTCCTGGCGCAGTGCGCACTCTTCGCCGAGAGCTCCACCAGGCACGAGAGCAGGCTTCGCCTCATCAAGTACAACCAAGTGGCAACGCTGATTGGGTCCACAAGTGTTCTCTTTTGTGGGCTCATATCTGATAATATGGAAAACTTTGCCTATTTTCAGGCTTTCGCTGTTTTGATCGCAGTGCTTGCCACAGCTTGTATGTGTTGCACAGGTAAATACAGCACAAGTCAATATGAGCAGAGAGAAATTCATACAGAGGATGATAATCTGGAAAACAGTGATGGAGCTTTCTCCTTGGCCTCAGTAGTTTCATTGACCAAACAGATCATGACAGAGAAGAACTTTCTGTGTTTTGTAACAATGAACTTCTTCCAAGTCTTCCACCTCGCCTTCTACAACAATTTTATGATGATCTTTGCAGATAATCTTATTCCTAAGGATGTCCTTTCTTCCTCAGTAAGAAGTATCATGTATGGAGCGGGTTTTATTTGTCCTCAGGTAGGCAGTCATACTTTTTTATTTCTAAATATGAAAACCTGGTGTTTTAGTAGTTCACAATATCCATTTAATACTTGAAAAAAATGCTGTATTTGGCATAAGGCACTGGCCAAAATGAGTACTAAATCTCACTCCCCAATGCTCTAGAAGAAGAAGGTACCTCCTTGCAGGCTGATCAAATGTAAGAGGTAGAGAGCAGACAGGCAGGCTGGTAGAGTATCTGTTTAAAACAATGTGAGACATAAGTAGGCAAGGAATGTTTTGTATCCTACAATGCTTACAATACCTAAGCATAAAGGAATGAAAAACATGGCCAAGATCAAACGTTTCTAAAAGCAAAATCTACAGAATTCTGAATTCTCTTTTGTTTTGTTTTGTTTTCTAATACTGTGTATTACAAATGAAAGACTAAGCTCTTTTTCAGGAAGTTTCTGAAATAAGCTGCACAAAATACTAGAAGAAATCATAAGGTATTAAAAGCATTGTTGAAATATGTGGTATCTCAGTCATGGAAACCAAACAAAACTCTAAATAGCTGCTTTTGGAGAATAACACATTTCCATTTATTTTGTTATTTGGTCTCTTGGTCAGCAGTATTTATGGTGAGGAGAACCATACTTTCAAGAACCCAGTCAGGGATGGGGGGAGGAGTAATGAACTGAAAAGAGAAGGAGAACCCAAAAGAGTAATGTGAGAACAAGAAAAGCAGCAAAAATATATCTTACAGAATGTGACCATATTTGTCTGCAGCAAATAAAAAAATTCCCTGTTCATTGCCTTCTAACTTCTTTCTCTAGATCTCTAAAAACTTTCTCTGTGTTTCCTTGTTGGATGTTGAAAGTCAGGATACTTAAAATATGAGTATCCTGATATTCATCATAGGTGCTGATGGTGTTCCGAATTTCTCAAAACCAGGCTATTATATTCATTAAATTGTAATGGGTTTTGAAAAGTAATATGTATAAGAAGATAAATGAAAGTGCAACTGGAATTCACAGCTTGATTTCAGTTCCCATTTTGGCTTTTGCATATGAAACACCTTCTGTTGCATAGCTCCTAACTATCTATAAGTTCAGCTTTTATCCTTATCACAGGTTTAATAGTTTTGGGGTTTTCCCCCTGTAGCTCAGACAGTTAGATAATGAACTTTGGAAATAAATCAGAAGCTACAGATGTTAGGAAAGCATAAATAATTTTACACTTAATATACAGCAATCACTTTTATTGATAAAATCAGCGTGACAGTGTGAAAAGAACAATCTTTCAGAAAATGCGTCTCTCTCTGCTCCCCAGAGACTCTTTGTCTAGAAGGTCACTGAACCGTAGAAGGTTTGCTGTGACCTTATTTTTCTCAGGTTTTGTCCCTCTGAGCTCAAGATATAATAAGGGAATTCTCTGATGGCAATGTCCTGAACTTCACTTACTGGAAAAACACCCAACCCTTGTAAAATAAAGCTCCTTTTTATGAACTCTGCTTCAGTGGCCTCTACTAAACTAGAATTCAGCTTCTGACTTAGGTTCGTTTTAGTAGTGACTGTGAGGAATACAACCTGCCCACAAGGAAAATGTTGCTGTAACAGAGGCAAACAACTTTGAATTTGCATCATTGTTAGTATTTTCCTTACAAATACACAGTCTTAGAGACGTGCAAGTAGTGAGGAATTTTCTAAGTCATGAGTACTTCCTGAGACAGGGTTGTTTTGCAATTACAGGGAGACAGGAACATGGTGTTTACAATAGCAGGCTTTACATGAACCCTTAGTATTTCTAGTGGAGGCACTTTTCAGCAAAATCCCTGAAAACAGCCAGGGGGAAGAGTATGTTTTAAGTTTCTTATAACAAGATGTTTTTCTTATACCAGCCTTCCAGATTTATTTTACCTTCCTGATCAAGTAGAAATCTTGAGATTTTTTACAATAGCATTTGCCATGGTAATCTTTGTCTGATTGTAGCATCCTGGTTTTATTTGTTATGTTAAAGCAGTTCAGTGTGGGAACAATTGCACAAGAAAAATTCTTTCCTGTTCTTCATCTGAACATTACACAGTTCATCTCTGTAACACAGAGGAAAGGAGAAAACGTGGATCTTTGTATAGTTTGTGTATTTGTGACAGAGATGAAGACCATGTACATGTAGATGGTGACAAAGGCCCATATAATAAACAGAACATAATTCATTACAAAATGTCCTATTGGAAGTGGAAAGTGAGGAACAATGTATAAGAACTTAAATTTTGTTCACACTATAATCAGCACTTGGTATCATTTTCATGAGTTAGCCAGTCACTAGATTCTCAGTCTACTCCTTGCCAAGACTGGCAAAATTAAAACTCAGCCATGCACAAGCGCTGGCCTCTGCCTACCTCTGCTTGCTAGTAAAGCCTCTAACTTGCGTAAAGCTGTCCTGGTGAGCTTGCTTTACCAACTTAAAAATCATGCTTGATTTCTATAAATGTCAATGAAAATAGTAATATTAATGCAAAAGCAATTACTGAAATTATTTCTTGTCAGCAGTTCAATGGAAAGATGCTTGACTTAGTTATCACACTGCAAAGCTGATACTTTAAGGGATATCAAAAACAAAGATCATGAGCATTAAATAATAGGCATTGTGGGAAACAGCATTTCCCTTGGGATATAGCAGTTCTCAATGGCTGGTTTTTGAGTGAAAGGAGACTGTACCTAGTAGAGGTAGCATAGAATGAGCCATTGTCTTTGTTCAATTTCTATTTTTTAGTTTTGTTCAACTTCTTAGAAAGGGTTGTTGGTTTTGGTTTGGGTTTTTTTTTCTTTAAAGGCTATTAATAATTTACATCAGGTTTGTGTTTTATAGGTCTCCTAATGCTGAGACA
The DNA here is from genome assembly GCA_013390045.1 of Picathartes gymnocephalus. Lineage (NCBI taxonomy): Eukaryota > Metazoa > Chordata > Aves > Passeriformes > Picathartidae > Picathartes > Picathartes gymnocephalus. The sequence goes on from WEKY01001294.1 coordinate 245,910, forward strand.
CTGTACTGTATCTTTTCATCCTGTAAGTGTATATATTATCTTTTCAGTGCCTTGTTCTTCTCAGTCATGCTTCGTTGAAGAAGTTTGGTTATTACAGAATCATCTTGTTTTCCTTTTACTATGAAGGAGTAGCTGCTGCTGTCATGTGTCTTCTAGGGCAAGAACACTATTATCTGCTGGCATTTTATGTCACAACAAACATGTAAGTAAATGCACTCTCCTGTTCATAGACACAGCTGAAATATTTCTAACAGAGCAGACCCTTGCTTTTACTACCATGAAGATTCTGCCTCTGCTTTCATGGTTTTCATTCTGTTTCACTTATCAGAAAAGTTCAAACTCCAGTTACAGCTTTTTTTTCAGCTTTCATTTTATTGTTTCAGCTTTTAATTTCTGCTTAAAATAAAAAAGAAAAGCCTAAAATACTAACAGCAGTTATTGCAGGCACATGCCTCCAGTCACTTTAATCTGAGATTCAAGGGAAGGAGAATTTCATGTTTTCCACAGACATGGAAGAGCTCAGCAGAGGAACTCCCCAGGGACTGTTTGCTGGGAAAGCTCAGCCCTGACCCTGTATTGCAGGAACACTTGTGTGCTGCACTGCAGGCAAATATAGGTAACTTAGGTTGGGTAACCAGCACTGAGTCCCATTTCCACTGCTGCTCAGTAGTAAGATGCCAAGAAGTATTTTCACTTAAGTATATAATGATACATGGAAAACTTTATTTCAAGATAAAGAGCTGTTTGTATTGGAATATTGTTACAGCAGTTTGTTTTTATTTCTTCATGTTCTCTTTCATTGTTGTCTTTATACATGTTCTTTCCTGCCCTCCTTTTCTTCTTCTTTCCCTCCCCACCCCGTTTTCATTCTTATTTTCAGTATTGCAGTCATGGGCTACTCTAACACTGAATTGTGTGAACAATAAATTGAATTTCGTTATCTGCATGTTTTAAATGATGAAGATGTGTTTTGATTGCTCCAAGAAAAAAATATAAGGTACCTAATGACTGTATGTTTAAAGTGCTAGTTGTTCAAGTACCTTGTTAGTAAAAGCTCATCACACCCAAAATTTAATAAGACACAGAAATTGTAATAAATGAGTTTATTGTTTCATTTGGCTATTTGTTAAGAATCAGCTTTGTATGTGTGTGTTTAAATGCATGTAAACTATTCTTTCTATTCTAATTCTTCCACCTTGAAGTTTATCTTCCATTTAGTCATGTCTTTTCCAGATTTCAAGAGCAAATTTTCAGCTTCCCCTTTTTCTGAGGTATTTCTTCTCACCTGATCATTTTACATGACATTTACTGATAATGTAAATTTATTGTCAAAGTATTCATGACCTTTTACACCAATGTCCAGGAAAAAAAGGCAGAAACCCCCCCACGTCTAGGTTTGCATATTGATTTCTAATTCTCCACTAAAAACAGATCTAGTAATGGTTTCAGGTAGATCACCATGTTTTAAAGAACATTTCAGCTTTGTGTGTTTGCAGAATATCAGTATTGGTGTGTTTGTGTTAGAATGTCAGTTACAATTTCATTATAAAGTGAATATAAGAACTATGAATATATCGATATTTTGTTTTTCTTTAGGGTAATTGTGCAAGCTTCATTTAGCTTGTTCAATTTGCCTTTGGCAGATATTGTTGATGCAGATTTAATAAAGCACAAGAGGAGGTATGTCAGTCATTACTGTTTTTTTAAACATGCTGTTTGCCTTGTTACTCTTCGGTAATCAATTACGTCAAAGTAAAGACAGTAAATGATTTGGGATCGTTGATATGGAAGTAGTATTTGTGAGAGCAACTTAGCATAAGATCAGAATTTTGGAGTAAAGTTTCCTGCAATTCCTTCAGTAGAGTCATTTAAACAGATTATAAGGTCATTTCTCTTTTTTCTTATACTATCATATAAGTCAAGTCCTTCCAATTTTTGTGGCTTGATTTTTGTTAGCTTCAATTGAATTACTTTGTAACCAGATACATCTATAATCATGTATGGAATTTTCTGAATAAGGCCTTTTCAAGATGGAAAAGGTGCTAAGCAAGCTTTGCCTATGCTAGGTAAAGTGCAGATTTCAAAGTCTAACTGGTTCCATTATCTCCCTGAAATAAAGTGATAAAACCTGGTGCAGAATAGCATATTGAACTCATTGATCTTTTGGATTTTTATCAAAGTGCACATAACTTCCTGTTGGTTCCATCAATTGTTATGTAAGTGCAGATTCAGTCCTATTAAAGAACTTGCCCCTCTAAGGGGAGATCTGTTGCTTTCATGAGGTAAAAATTGCTTCATTTTCTGGCCTATACATGCAAAATCTTCAGTTGTAATTAGTTCTCCATGCACTGTTCAGTCTAATTTAACTTCAATAATTACTCAAAGTGCACAAAGTTGAATTTGAGTACAAGTCACTTCAGAATTGGGGCCAAGCTGTATATATAAATATATATATATACACACACACACCCCACAGGTTTGTAACCTTTAATTTCCAAATAAATTTAAATTTCATTATGAGTAGATCTGTTTTCTGTAATGTGTGAACTAGGTAAAGCTAAGGATCATGATATTTAGCATTTGCATATTAACATGATTTCAAGCTTTTTAAAATCACGATTGTAATTAATACACTAATAAGTTTGTGTTGTGCATTAATTTGTTTTTTTCCCCTAATATTTTAGATTACCACTTTCTTCTATGGTTTTTGGTACCAATGCTTTATTTACCAAGCCTGCCCAATCTTTGGCTCCAATGGTTGTGGTTAAAATATTAAATCATTATGGATATTATAACCTGAATAATGTACCTGGTCACCCTGATATAAGGTGAGTTCAAAAGAGATACTTTAAGTCTTAGAAAATAACATGAAATACTTATATAATCTGAAAAGCAAATTGGTCGGCAATTAGCATCAACTGCACTTGAAAAACAAAAGCACCTTAAAAATACTTATCAGTTGTTTTTGTCTGTGTAGAAGTATAACTGTTTTTTAAAGAGTAAATCATTTATTAAACAATATACATGAGAATATCTAGCTAATTTTGAAAAGCAGAGGATACCTTTGGTCCCCTGGCTTTTTGCAATAAAAGAAAAAAATGTTTGAGATCACCTAATAGCTCTTATTAAGATACATGTTGTCCTGGCTTCTGCATTTTGTTTGCCTCATAAACCTACTTCCTTAAATATATAATGTTAATCAGATCTGTTTTTTGTTTGAGAGAAGGCAGTAGAATCACTGGAGGCAGGGAATTTGCCTCGAGTAGGAGTGTATAATTTTTGCTCCAACTCCTTACCATTCTAATGCTAATGATTTCATTGCAGTCCCTGGAGACCTTAATACAGCATAAAGCTGTGGTTGCTGGTTAGTTGGACATGTGTGGGCTTCTGTAAAAACAAATTAACAGGGTATAACCACACTGAAAGGGTCACAGGCTGTATTTATGACCATCAGGAGGAAGTGGCAACACAAGGAATAACTGAAGTCAGGGCTAAATGGAAAAATCAGTCCTGATTAGGATTTACTTGAGGGAACAACATGAATATCCTGAGAGCTACAAAGCTCTCCTAAAGTTTTGGTAAAAACTTAAAGAAATTGATAAACACAATTCTATATGAACTTTTGTGGAGACAGCTCCTGAGGGAGAAAGGTCTGGTTATATGTCACCTAAGGTTAGGAGGACATTTAATATCTGAGGAATTTTCAAAAAAATGTATGAGGACAAGCATGACATAAAAGAACAACAGGTGGTCTTCAGAAATGCATCCAGACTGAAGCAAAGGCAGCTTAGGTTTGAGGCTATGTGTGAGAACAGCTTATTTTAATGCATTCTGTAGATAGCCAGTGAGATGATGGGAAGAGGACATGAACCTCATTATAATGTCAAATAAGATAAGTGATTTTCACAGAAGAGTGGTAAGTTGAACTGGATGTAGATATGAGAGGGCTGAATATATTCATCTTGATGATTCAGAGAAATTCAGATTTGAAACATAAAAACTGCAGTTCTGATCCCTTTCAATCAGAGAAACGATCCCTTTGTGGATGGATTTTAAATCACAGTAGTCATAAATCTTTTTTGCCCGGTAAATAGCCCCTGACTATAGCAACAATAAATTTATTATATAGAGATTTGAAATACTTGGAATGCTCAGTCTATAAAACCTGTGTTTTCACTTGAGTCATGCTGAAATTTTATTTATTTCACTAGGGGCAGGAACAGCATAAAACATACAAAGCTGAGATTAGTGACTCAGAGCACCTGAAATATTTCTCTTGCCTGTCCTTTCAAAAATAATTTCTTAAATATGAAGCAGTTTGCCTGTATTTCCTGTATATGTAGTGTGTGAATGGGATGTCCTTTGCTTGCAAATGGAGTACAGGGTTGATACACAATCCAGAAAGACCAGAAAACTCAAAGTTGTTTCTAGGGAGTCAGTCTGCCCTTGGCAATGTACTCAGACCATTGACTGAGCTAAAATTACTTATATATATTAAAAACTTATTGGCTGATCTCGTATTTCAGCCATAGGCAGACAGTTAAAATACACTTGGCCTAGGACAAATTTGAGGACAAACAAATTAAATACAAGAGATTGTTTAAAATAGGCTCAAACTGTTTTGGGGAAAAAAAAAAAAGGGCATTTCACACATGTGAATTATATAAAATGAAATATTATGGCCCATGCCAATACAATCTCAGTTCTGTCCTTCCTCCTTCTCCAAAGCTGGCAATACCTATTAAGTGTTTTGGAAAGCAGTTGCTTTATTAGGTGTAGTGGCAGTGAATTGTGAAGATAGTACAGAGGACCCTTATTCTGCATTAACAAAATGTTTAGGCCCTGAATAAATATGTCTTAGGAGTTTCCAGTAATGTTGTTTACTGGGACAAGGCAGAATATGCAGTCTATACACTATTTGCTGCATTCTGAATTATTTTTTATTAATTTATTTTATTAATAGTTATTACTTTTTCTTGAACTGAGAGTTAAACTATAGCAACAATGATGGAGCAGCTAATCCTGGAATCCTCCAGGCACAGTAAGGACAATGAAATCATCAGTAATAGCCAGCATGGCTCCACCAAGGGGAAGTGATGCTTGACCAATTAGATAAACTTCTCCAGTTAAATGACTGCCTGGTGGGCAGAGGAAGGCAGTGGATATTGCCTGCCTGAGCTGCATTCCTAATGACCAGGATGGTCTCTCAGGAAGTTTGGGGATGACACGAAGCTGGGGCTGTGGCAGGTACACAGAGGGTCATGCTGCCATTCTGGGGGATCTCAATAGGCTGGAGCAATGGGCTGGAATGGTACCTGGGGCTGCATTAGACAAAGTCCTGCCAGCAGGTCCAAGGTGATCTTTCCCCTCTGCTCACACATTGTGCTGCATCCTTAGGAAATGTGGTCACTACACAGAAGTTAAGCACTTTTTCATGGAATTTGTTTTTTAATATCCTTAAAACTTGAGCAGTACTTTTCAGAATAGAGTGTCCTGATTTTTCCTTTCTTCCATCATCATAGCAAAGCAGTAGCTGCCCTGCATGGCTTGAGATGTTTTTTGTTCTTGTTTGGGTTTTTTTGGTTTTCTTTAGTTTGGCTTGATTTTTTTTCTTTGCTATGGAGAAGATGCCTAGTTTAAAACCTCCCTCTTCTGGAGAGCCACTGCAACTACCGCCAGCTCCTCTTGAAAGTGCTTTTCAAATCCGTTCTTTAGAATGAAGTTATTTGGCAGCAACTCTTCATTATCTATTGAAGGCACCTTAAACTGTTAATGCTTTCGTATTGAATTACTGAACTACATGACATTCTCTTCAGAGTGATTTTAGGGCTGTTTAGGGAAACATTGTATGTTTTATTCCTGTGTGTGCAAAAAAGGGTACATGTGGAAATTTCTGAAGTTACTTGTTCAGTGTAATTCTGATAAAATGCAAGCTCTGCTCTTGATTTATCCCAGCCGCTTAATGAAATATTTTCCCATTCCTTGTCTTGTATATTACAGATATTTTTTCATAATTCCTGCAATAACTTAAGGTTTTACAGTACAATAGGTAATATTATTTTCTTAAATCAGCATTGTTCCAGTGAAACCAAATCAGGATTGCACAGTGTGAGTGATTTTGCAGATGTTCTTCGTGTAAAGATGGAATAATGTTAGTACTGAAAACTGCAATCCTCTCTAGTGTGCAGAACAGGCCAAATGCAAGCCCCAACATCCTGTTAACTGTGTCTGAGTCCTGTTCTCATCGTTAGATGGTTAAATAATGTGTCTGTGGCGTCCCTGCTGGCACTGCTCCTGCAGTCCCTGGGGGCAGTTGTGCCAGAGCTGTGCATGATGTGGGCTCCTTCCCTTGTAGGTGCACTGGAAATGCAGTTGGGTGCAGGCCAGTAAACAACTCCAAATGGTAAATCATTGTCACTGCCAATAAACATTGGCTATGGACCAGTGGCCTCCTAGTGAACACTTCCAGTCATAAATGCAATTGCCCGAGTGATTAAGTGATTCACTTGTGAGCCTGTGGGCTTTTGTTTTCTTATGTAGCATTAGCATGTACATGACTTGAGATAAGCTGAGCTCGTTTATGAGCCTGTGCCTGAGGAGGGAATCTAGGCTTTGGTGGAGGTTGCAAATATTTTTTCTGGTAAACCGAATGAGACATGAGTTGATTCTTTTATGATTCAGAGGAGCTCTTAGGTTTTATTCAAAAACNGCTCAAACTTGTTTTGGGAAAAAAAAAAAAGGGCATTTCACACATGTGAATTATATAAAATGAAATATTATGGCCCATGCCAATACAATCTCAGTTCTGTCCTTCCTCCTTCTCCAAAGCTGGCAATACCTATTAAGTGTTTTGGAAAGCAGTTGCTTTATTAGGTGTAGTGGCAGTGAATTGTGAAGATAGTACAGAGGACCCTTATTCTGCATTAACAAAATGTTTAGGCCCTGAATAAATATGTCTTAGGAGTTTCCAGTAATGTTGTTTACTGGGACAAGGCAGAATATGCAGTCTATACACTATTTGCTGCATTCTGAATTATTTTTTATTAATTTATTTTATTAATAGTTATTACTTTTTCTTGAACTGAGAGTTAAACTATAGCAACAATGATGGAGCAGCTAATCCTGGAATCCTCCAGGCACAGTAAGGACAATGAAATCATCAGTAATAGCCAGCATGGCTCCACCAAGGGGAAGTGATGCTTGACCAATTAGATAAACTTCTCCAGTTAAATGACTGCCTGGTGGGCAGAGGAAGGCAGTGGATATTGCCTGCCTGAGCTGCATTCCTAATGACCAGGATGGTCTCTCAGGAAGTTTGGGGATGACACGAAGCTGGGGCTGTGGCAGGTACACAGAGGGTCATGCTGCCATTCTGGGGGATCTCAATAGGCTGGAGCAATGGGCTGGAATGGTACCTGGGGCTGCATTAGACAAAGTCCTGCCAGCAGGTCCAAGGTGATCTTTCCCCTCTGCTCACACATTGTGCTGCATCCTTAGGAAATGTGGTCACTACACAGAAGTTAAGCACTTTTTCATGGAATTTGTTTTTTAATATCCTTAAAACTTGAGCAGTACTTTTCAGAATAGAGTGTCCTGATTTTTCCTTTCTTCCATCATCATAGCAAAGCAGTAGCTGCCCTGCATGGCTTGAGATGTTTTTTGTTCTTGTTTGGGTTTTTTTGGTTTTCTTTAGTTTGGCTTGATTTTTTTTCTTTGCTATGGAGAAGATGCCTAGTTTAAAACCTCCCTCTTCTGGAGAGCCACTGCAACTACCGCCAGCTCCTCTTGAAAGTGCTTTTCAAATCCGTTCTTTAGAATGAAGTTATTTGGCAGCAACTCTTCATTATCTATTGAAGGCACCTTAAACTGTTAATGCTTTCGTATTGAATTACTGAACTACATGACATTCTCTTCAGAGTGATTTTAGGGCTGTTTAGGGAAACATTGTATGTTTTATTCCTGTGTGTGCAAAAAAGGGTACATGTGGAAATTTCTGAAGTTACTTGTTCAGTGTAATTCTGATAAAATGCAAGCTCTGCTCTTGATTTATCCCAGCCGCTTAATGAAATATTTTCCCATTCCTTGTCTTGTATATTACAGATATTTTTTCATAATTCCTGCAATAACTTAAGGTTTTACAGTACAATAGGTAATATTATTTTCTTAAATCAGCATTGTTCCAGTGAAACCAAATCAGGATTGCACAGTGTGAGTGATTTTGCAGATGTTCTTCGTGTAAAGATGGAATAATGTTAGTACTGAAAACTGCAATCCTCTCTAGTGTGCAGAACAGGCCAAATGCAAGCCCCAACATCCTGTTAACTGTGTCTGAGTCCTGTTCTCATCGTTAGATGGTTAAATAATGTGTCTGTGGCGTCCCTGCTGGCACTGCTCCTGCAGTCCCTGGGGGCAGTTGTGCCAGAGCTGTGCATGATGTGGGCTCCTTCCCTTGTAGGTGCACTGGAAATGCAGTTGGGTGCAGGCCAGTAAACAACTCCAAATGGTAAATCATTGTCACTGCCAATAAACATTGGCTATGGACCAGTGGCCTCCTAGTGAACACTTCCAGTCATAAATGCAATTGCCCGAGTGATTAAGTGATTCACTTGTGAGCCTGTGGGCTTTTGTTTTCTTATGTAGCATTAGCATGTACATGACTTGAGATAAGCTGAGCTCGTTTATGAGCCTGTGCCTGAGGAGGGAATCTAGGCTTTGGTGGAGGTTGCAAATATTTTTTCTGGTAAACCGAATGAGACATGAGTTGATTCTTTTATGATTCAGAGGAGCTCTTAGGTTTTATTCAAAAACCTGCTCAAGGTTTGGGGTGTTTTTCACAGATTTGCGGTTTTTTGGACCATGTCCATAGCTGTTCTGTGAGTCTCTTATCCCTGAATGCTAAGGAAAAAAATTAGAAAGGAACATAAACTGCCTCACGGAGAGAAAGTTCACTTAGGGGCTGTTTCTCAGCTTGAGTTGACTTTCCTGATATTTAAGTAATTAGAATCCCATAATTAACAGAATGCAAGTAGATAATGATTCCAGCTACTAGATGAATGCCAAAATGCATCCTTTGAGCTGTCAGAAACCATACTGCTCATAAAAGGGAGCTAATTTAATTCTTGGATTTTCTTTTTTCATTCATATTTGCTGATGTTTTTATTTATTTTACATTGGAGAAGATATAGATGAGGAAATGCCATGAATTCATTAGAAAAAATGAAAATGAGTGTTAATTTTACAGGTATTCTTTTAGAGCTTATATTATCTTGTAATAATTTATTTTAAAACCAAATGAAATAAGGCTTGATATTTCAAACAGCCCATGAAACCACACCTGAATTTTATGCAATTGTCATTACTTCTGTCTAGCACTCAGCAACTAAAACAAAACACTATGTGGATATTTAGTAGCACAGATTTCAACTCAAATTAATTTCATGTTCAAATGTTTGCTTCCATTTTCTCCTTTTCTTTTTCTTCGACCTTTTTCAGTCTTACTAAAGCTTTTCAGATGCTCTGTTCTATAACTGGATGAAATTTGCTTAAATTGACTTCTATATTACATAATCAGGAAAGTAGTGAACAGGAGTTCTTAGGTTGTATTAAAATTAACTCTTTGTGTGCTAGTGGTCTGAATTTCTCCCAGCTAGAGAAAACAACATAAAATACATATTTGTATGCAGAATTAGAAAATATACAAGATATTCTTATTTATTTAGAATTGATTGTACAGTAGCATGTCTATGTGTATATAATGGGAGTGCTTTAAAAATAACTTGTTTAGTGACCATGGAAGTTAATCTTCATATTGAAAGCTGTGTTCTCATTTGTTTCAGCAGGTCATTTTTAGATCTCCATGATGCCATGTTCTACCTGGTCTGTCTGGTTCCCCTCTGCATTGCAGTCCTACAGATCCTGACCTGGACTCCCTTTTCCATCCAAAACAGCCACCTGGCAACTCCACAGTAAATATGCATCCAGTGGTCAGTGCATCTCCTGCTGAACCACAAAAGAGTTCAGTACATTTTTCATGTGAGAAAGCAAAATTGAAAGATGAAGCACAGTTTGAGCTGTTTCAGTAAAGCTGCATTTTCAGCCTCTGCAGACTGTGAGTCACATTCAGCCTTAATGCTGAGCCTGCACTGAGTTTTTCCTAGTTCAGTTGCTTTCTGTTAATGGGTTTTATCCTTAATTACTTTATTTTAAGTAATTTCTGGTATATAATGATTCCTGTTAATTCATTTGAAGAAAGGATATGGCAGATCAGGGAAAGGAATCCCAACCCAGCACCTGGAATTCAAGGGAACTATATTTTCTTAAGCTTACTGGTGAATTAATTTTGCCATAATGATAACAGGGCAGATCTCTGAAGTCAATCTGGAAGATCCTGGTGGACATCCCTCATGGATGGCAGGGAGATGAAGAGAAAAATTTAGGTGGTGTCTAACTGGCCAGGACAAGACGAATCTGACAGGTACCACGGGAAGAGCAAAGAGTAATTAACTACCCTGTGAAAGTCTGTGTAAGGCTAAAGAAGAAAAGGATTCAGATGCTGTTCAGAGTTGATGAATATGGAAAAAGCTCCATAAGTCCTCACTGGCTTTCTGAATGTCTCTGGTTGGTGGAAGGTCAGTGCAGTTTTCTGGCTTTAAATGGGAAAATAATTTTGAAGGTATCCCACAGTTAGTGCTTCATACAGAATGTCATTGTGGCAAGGAGGGCATTAGTCTGTGGATGTAGTGTTCAGCTGTTGGACAAATCAAAGCACACACAGTTACTAAACCAAGCTCTACCTGTTCAGTGGGGTTACATTGGCAAACTGATTTGAAGTTGATTTCTGAATCATCAAGTTGAAGTTAGTTAATTTCTGATTAATTCTCATCAGTCAAGCTTTTAAATGGATCCTGTGATTTTTGTAAAATAAAGAGTTTTTGACAAAATTTCAGAAACATTGATTTCTCTCTTCGTTTCACATATTATAATGACAAGACACATTAGCATGTTTACAATACTCCCATTTAATCAATATTTTTCTTCCTCCAATATATCCATGGTGTACTTGTGCAGTGTTAAATACCTGTAGCATAATACAATCACTGCATTTTTGTATTTTGTTTTGCCTGGGCAAACAGTTTTAGTAGCACCTTTCTTAGGGAGTACCACTTGAAAGTACAAGAGCATTGTGTGGATCCCAGTTTTAAAGGTCTGAGCCAGCTGATTTTCAAGGCTCTACACTTACTGTGACAGGTAACTTGGAAAAGAAAGGAGTGTCAGAAATGGCTCTGCATTTTGGTGGACACCAACATAATTTAATGAAGAAGTGTGAGATTTGAAATACCAGAGCTGAAAAAAACATTCATTTGTGCCTTGGTTTTTACATTTGCAGAGTAGAAATAACATCATTTCCTTGCCTTTTTTGAAGTGTGAAGTGCTTTCAAGGCAATGAGTGAAAAAGCGGGAGTGCATCATTAAATATTTAGAAATCCAAATGAATCCTTTGATAGGAATATGAAGATTTATGTTAAAATGTAAGAAGTCAGAACTGTGGTGAAGTTTGAAGTTGCCTTATCTGGTTTTTATCTGTCTTGTCAGAGATACTGTTGCCCATTTGAATTGTGCATGCTAACAGCTTTATGTACACACACAGCATCACTTGTGTAAATACTCTGTGAACAGGTAAATACAAATACCAGAGCAGATATGGCCTGTGTGTTTAGGTTTCGAATTGGAAAAGGTTTCCTGCATTGTATGTATTTATTTTGTGTCTGAAAGGCAGGAGGAAAAGTTGAAGGAATTTAATTTAATATATGAAACAGTCTTCTCCCTAACACTTGCTTTAAAATGGTAATAATGTCAAATAGTCTCTTTTTTTCTTTATTCTTTCTGTATTTCCTAAATTTCCCATGCTCATCCTATCCTCATAGAATGTTATTGTACCACAAATAGGGTTTGTTAGATGACTCTGTTAGTTATTTCTAATATTAAGTTATTAGAATATAGTGTACAGCTGGAAGAGTACCATGCTATACAACAGGAAATCTAGTAAGATCTAGTAAGTGGCTTTAAGAGTCAAAATTACATCAAGAATTCTTCAGAATCATCAGAATTATTTTTTTCTGGAAAATGTCTGGTAAAGTTACCCTTAATTTGCTGAAATAAGGAGTAAGGAGTGATATGACTCAAGACACTGTTTGAATAGGTCCTACAAACTGTTGCACCTCTAGAATTCAGATAGGAAAAGTAGATAATCAAAGATTTCTAAGCAAGACAGCCTGAAAATAGGACACATTAACTGTAGAATAAACCACTTTAGAGAAAAAATCTGAGAAATACAATAAAAATTGTTTAATATGTAAAATATTAATAATTTTCCAAATTTATTATGCACTATTCTCCCATTTGTCTGTCCTATTTCCCTTGCTATAAGGGCAGGAGAAATGTCTTTCAGAGCATCAATAATGAATCCCAAAGAGGACTGGAAAAGTGTTTTAAATTTGGGTGATGGTCTTCCTACAGGAATGGAAGGTTGGCGTTGTGCTGTGACTGACATTGCTTATTCTCCATTTCTCTGTCACCCACTAAACTTTATCTTCTGCTAAACCTACATGATTGGTTCTGGCTGTGAATCAAGTAAAGGATGATCAAAGGCAAAGTTCAGTGTCTTGCAACAGCTGGTTTCCCTGCTTTCTCTCCTTATTAGCCAACAGTATCTGAGCTTGAACTCCCACTGCTGGAAAAATGCCGCAATTTAATCTTGATAATTTAAGAGAGTCTAAAACAGTCTCATAACTGATAAAGAGGCTATAAGTGTGTGTATAGTATAAAATATGAAATGCTGTGTAAGCTCAGAGGAGGAGAAATGTGATGCTTGAATCCCATTCTTAGAGTTTCTCTATAAATTCTGAGAATATGGAACTTAATACACTGAATGAATTTTATTTCTTGAAAATCAATAACTAGAAGTGTCTGCTAGACTTAAAAGGCACTACTAGACACTAAAGAATGTTAGTCTAATATAGTAGTAATATAATATATGGTCAGTGATACAGTAAAAATATTGAATAAATTACAACAAAGCATATTTAATTTTAGGTGGGGAAAAATGATGTTTTGTGGAGCTTACAGGCCAACCTCTGTTCTGGCCTTGTACAAAATGACCTTCCCAGTCTCCTGCTGCCCTGATTTTGGAAGTGCTCAGTAATTCATGAATGTACTGTGTTGACATGACTGGTAGGAATGTTTACATTTGAATACAGTTCCACAGCCTAATAGGTGCTGTCAGGAACGACAAGCAGGAAGGAGAAGTATCGCTTAAGATAAGCCACATCTCCACAAGTACTTCTAGGCCTTTCCTTGCAGAATTAAACCAGCTCGGGGGAAAAAGCTCAGTAGTACATGTAGGCAAAAGAATTCCAGATGGTTTGGTAAAGGAACATACAACTGAGACTGGGGGGAGTTGTCCTGGACAGACCCACAACTGGGCTCCCTTGTGGGAGAGGATTTTAGATATCTGTGTTGACCTTAAAGACCCCTTTCTGATAATCCCTTTGTTGCTAATGCTTAAATAATAGAAGGGAAAGTTGTTTTATCAGTGTGCTTTATCGGGAAGATTGAGGATTTATATCTTAGATGACACGAGGCTGTGCAGCCAGCCCTGACACAGAGCCTGCTCCAGAAGCCACAAAGCAACAACGGCTGTGTTAAACCCTTTGGGTGTGTCTGGGACCTTTTAGACTCCAGGATTCAATTGATTATAGAAATTTTCCAGGAAGGCAAAGAAAAAACGCTCTCCAAATAGCAGAGCAGAAAGTAGAAAAAAGTGATTCCATTATTTCTGGAAATCCTCTCCCAACACGCTCCTTGAATAACAAAGCTCACTTACACCACAAATGGTTTGCTGAGATCGTCCAGCAGTTGGTTACAACTCCACCAGCTTATATGCAAATGACTGTACATCAAAATTATTACCTAAATATGCATGAATAGTGAGTTCTTTGTAGCTTGTCAAGAGAAAAATATGCTGAGTACACAACTATTGCATCAGAATATTAATGACAAGTGTAACACCGTGTAGGAATTTTGAAAAATCTCATTAAAACACACCCAGGTTGTATGCTAACAATGCAAAGACAAAAGCTAGCAAATTTCTTTATTTATTTGGCATGCAATCAATTATCTGTATTTTTTATGTGACAAAACCAAGATATGGTTCCCTGTGAACAACATGTAACTAACCTGAAGCAATTTTATTTATGGGTTTATAACATTGTGAGCAGATGTCTGTTTAAAAAGCAGCAAATTTAGCTTTTGTCATTTTGGATTTTGATTACAAAGTTGTTTTATTCCTGAAGGGGAAAAAAAAACTTGTCTGTCTTTACAAATAAGAACAAACATGGAAAGGAGAGTCTTAATCCCAAGCCAAATAAAAACAGACCAAAAAGGCATTCTAGCCGATCTAGCTATTGGAGAGAAAAAAAACAATCTTCAGTGCAAAACTGTCTAAAGCTCTCAAGTCAAAAACTTTCCTCAAGGACGTTAAACATCAGTGAAAATGAACTGAACACAAAAATCCTCCGGCAGTATTCTGTAGTTGCTCTGGTTTGGCTGATTTCCCAGGATAAGCAAGGTTGCGTGTGATCAGTGCTTGATCAGAGGAGGTTCCAGGTAAAAGCCAAGATCCCAGAGGGGTTTGGCTTCCAGTGCCACCCTTACCTGGAACTGAAGGGGCTGGACCCCAGCCACCAAATCGGATCAGAAGGCAAGGCCCCGCTCGCTGACGGCTCTTTACGAACAATTGTCCTGCCCCGCGGTCCCGGCCCTCAGCCCCGCGCCCCGGGGCGCTCTGCGCACGCGGGTGACAGGGTGGCGCCAAGCACGTGCGCCAGCGCCGCCGAGGCGGCCGCCGCCCGCCCGCCCGCCGC
>WEKY01001294.1:261010-324050 GCA_013390045.1 Picathartes gymnocephalus
GGCGCGTTCCGCCCGGAGCGTGTGCGCGGGCCCCGAGCGGAGCCGCCGCTGCCATGGAGCGGGGGGGCGGCGGCGGCGCGCGGGGCTGATCGCGCCCCTTCCCCATGAGACTGTGGCTGTGCTGGCTGGGCTGTTACACCCTGCTCCTGTGGGTGCTGAGGAGGACGATGTGGGTTGGCCCTGCCCGGTACCTGCGGAGCCCTTTATCCAGGTCCCTCTACGGGAATATGATGGGCAGCCACCGCCAGCCATCCCCGGACGCCAGGGAGAACCACCAGGTACAGCCCCGGCGGCGGCCGCCCTGCCCGCCCCTCCCTTCCCTTTCCTCATCGTGCCGGGCTGGGCGGCGGGGGCTGCACAGGGACCCCCCGCCCCCGGGGACCTCCGCCGGGCAGGGGCGGGGGGTCCGCCGTGGGGAACGGCGGGAGGAGCGGAGACCCCGGTGCGGGCTGAGGGGGCACCGGGCCGGGCAGCGCAGACAAAGAGAGGGAACTGCTCTGTCCTGCCATGAGAAAGTTGCCGTGTGCCCTCCCTGCGGAACGCGCCACGGAGCGGTACCGGGGCTGCGGGCTCGGGGGGCGCCGCGGGGGGCTCGGGACGAGCCCGGCGGTACCGGCGTGGGGAGCAGCGCCTGTCCCGGCACCCGGAGCGGAGCGGGTCGGCGCCAGAGCAGCTCCCGGGAGAAGTGCCCCCCGGCTTCTGGACGTGCCCCCCGGGCTGTGGATGTGCACTCCGGGTTCTGGACATGCACCCCGGTTTTTTCAATGCACACCCCCCGTTTGTCCGGTGAGCCCTGTTAGAGCGCTCCAGTGAAGTTTGCAGGTGGTGACGACGGGGGTGGGTTTGTAATCACAGAGATGTTTGTAATTAGTACCGCTGCATTTAGAGGTAAACAAAAAAAGTGGGGAAACTGAGAATCCCACAGAGGCCTTGGAGAAGTAGGAGGTGGCAAACTAGGAATGAGTTCTTGCAATGTGATCCGGCTGCGATAAAAGGTTAGTGCTATGTTTGGGCAGAGTGGCCACATGGGTCGGTACCTTGTGGAGAAGTTAGGGGCCATGCCCTTGCAATGCAATGGTTATGTGATAGATTTCATTTGGAATGTGTTCAGATCTGCACTATGTTTTGGCAAAATCCTGCTGAAAATCTGACAGGAGTTAGAAGGGCTGATAAAAACTCTAGTGCAGAAGGAAGCTAGCAGCTTAATCTGGGTTAAATATACAGAACCGAGTTAACGAAGAAGATGTAATATAAACACTTGAGGAGTGCCGTACAAAGGAAGACTATAATTTTTCCTGCTGATCCATTACTCCAGCCTTCTCAGTGCTCTGGATGGGCACTGACATCCAGAATCTTGCTGGGTGGATGTATCTCTGGAATTTAATGCTTGTGGTCTGCTGTTGGGATCATTGAGGACATAAGTACAAAGAGAAGCAGAATTCAGGTTTACAGGAAGAACTTCCTTTTGGTGAACAAAGAAAATCTGAAAGTCTTTTGTGTTGTTAAAAGCTATAGTGGAAAGGCAAGTCAGGGAAATGTGTTGTAGAGGTGCCTGTGTCATTCACAGGTAGATGGTCTACAGTGGATAATTTCCATCTCTGTTTTATTTGATCTAGATTTTAAATGTAGGTATTGATTATTTAGTACATTTAGTAAGATTTATGGTTGCTGAGTTTGTGGGGTAAGCAAGGACTGCACGACCCCTGGTACTTTTACTCTCTGCAGTTTTACTTAACTAGTTTTATGTAAATTATCTAAAAGAAGTTTTTCATCCTTTTACTAATATTAGGCAAGAATTGCAATGTTTATAATTTTTATTATAACAAACAATATACTAGCACAACAATCTGAAAAGATATAAGAGATTGACACACACTGTGCCGCATAACTAGTGACCTTTCATATGTTGTATGGAAGGAAAACAAAAGCAGTTTCTGTTCTGAGGAAGTAGTTCTGGAATTAAGCTGATTTTCACCATTTTTTTCATTTGAAATTTACACTGGGAGTTTTTGGGGTTGGGTTTGTTTGTTTGTTTTGGGTTTTTGTTTGTTTTTGTTTTGTGATTTTGTTTGTGTTTGGTTTTGGTTTTGTTTTTTGGGTTTTTTTGGTCTTATAATTTTTTAGAATTTCTGTTATTCACCAGTGTTGTATAGGTAGTTGTCAATAACCTTATTGGCAAGATTAACCATGAAGGATTGTGGAATCATTGAGTCATTAAGGTTGAAAAAGACCTCCAAGATCATCAAGTCCAACCTTTGACTAAATACCACCATGTCCACTAAACCATATTGAGAAGAAGTTGGAGATCTATGAACAACACCTAATTTTTGGAAACAAGCTTCTGTTAGTTGTCACCATCATCCTTCTGCCAGTGGTTATGTCAATATTTAGAAGTCTTAAAGACAAGAATTGTAGTTCTGTTGTTTTTCAGTGAACTGCAGGTGAGAGTTCAGTGCAGAACCCCAAGGTGTATGAGCTCAGATGTAGTCATGCTGCTTATGGAACCAAGCCTCTGTTTCCCAAGGCTTTGAAAATGTTTTCTTCTGGATTGAAACTGGCAACACATTGCAAAAAGCAAATCATCTGAGCCACTCCAAACCAGTTCAGTGGAGTGAGGTAGCAGCCTCATGAGTGAACCTGACACATCCCAGCCTGCTCCTCAGCTCCTTGGGATCATTTGCTTCTGCCACACTCTTGGAATTGGCTTCTGAATGAATGGACAAAGTACACAGGTGCTGCTTTAGTGGTTTTTCAGGAGCCACTAAGGATTCCTTTTGGGAATCACTGGCCTATGCTGATTTATTTAACAAGGGCTGAGCTGCAGTGAGAAGAGACCTAAACTGGTGAATCAGCAGTCTTGGGGATCCCTGTGCCAGGCTCAGAATCTGTTTCAGAGGAAAGGATCCCTCACTTGTTCTACCCACAAGTGTGTTTGAAAGTACAGTCAAGAGCCTGATTCTGCCAGAAGTGCACCCATTGTGCAGGTAGTTTTCCTACCTCAGCAGGCATGTTTGCTGCTCAGCTGAAGGGTATTCCCTTGCTGCTTTGGGCCAGTGTTTGATGGAGCCCCTGCTCATGAATGTGGCATACGGGCCCTGGTGCACCGTGTGCTCCCTTCTGCTTGCTGGCACTGCTGCTGGGAAGCTGCACACATTGCAGTAAGAATCCTGTCCCATTCCAGTAATGACTGGAAGTTTATTGTGCTGAACGCTGTGTAAACCTGCATTGAGTGAATGTTCCTCTCCCAGCAAGGCAAATAAAGTGATGGGATCATGATCTGAGCACATGTGTGTTAAATCTTTGGGGAGTTACCCCAGCTGACAGTTTCTGTCCTTCCACGTGCATTTTTTACAAGGTTCTGCTAGAACTCTACATCTCACTTTGGGATACTAAAAGCTCGCTATCTGCGCAATGAACACATGCAGTCAGATTAAGGAACATTATTGCAAGATTTGAGAGGGAGATAAGAGGGTGTTGGCTGTAGAGAATAATTCTTGATAGTAAAAAATAGACACAATGGCGTTTTATGAGAAGGACTGGCAATAACTCCAAGTAAGTGTAGGAGAGTGAAAAATAATAGTGATGTTCTTCATTAAAAAGAAATTTAATTTTTTTTAATATAACTTCTGCATAGAGGACCTGTGTTGGCTTTCTAGGGAATTTACCTTGTAGATATCTTCAAAGTACAGGGTAATAATTAAGACAAAAATTAAAAGCACTATTTCTTAGCAAGTAATCAGTCCTCACTTTGTTACAATTCTAAGTTAATTTAATCCTGATATTTGTTGGAAAGACTGTAGGAAAAGCTAAATTTTTGTATTCATGGAAATTGGTAATAGCTTTCCAGGTATTAATTTTGACTACTTCTGTGTTGACATTGCTGAACCTTTTAAATGATTCTTTATCTCTTTCTCTAGTGGTATGTCTGCAACACAGAACAGTTGTCTGAATCCCTTCAGCCCATTTTTGTCCAGAGTTACCTTGACCAAGGAACACAGATCTTCTTAAACAACAGCATTGAGAAGTCAGGCTGGCTATTTATCCAGCTCTATCATTCTTTTGTATCCTCTATTTTTAGCCTTTTTATGTCTAGAACATCTATCAATGGGTAAGTGAAAAGTCAATCTTGGGTAAGCTAAATACAGTTTGGATTTAGAGTTTTCAAGTGTTCAGCTCTACCCCTTGTTCTGCCAGCTATTCAAAATGTGTAATTTCCCTTTCTGCTCTGTCAGATGTCCTGTTCATCATGCCCAGCCCTCTTAACTGGTGAACACCATTTCCAGTATGGGGGAACAGAGGAGGTAATTGCAATTAATAAAAGACAGAGGATTCTAATTGTATTTTGTAACAATTACTTTTATTAATTTTCCTCTAAGAGAGTGTTCTCTTTGTGTCTCTTCCCTCAGCTTTCTTCCACCCCACCTTGCCCTTTCCCTACAGCCACATTTATATCAGTTACTGTTGTGATTGTCCTGGTTGGTGGCTGTATCCACTAGTTAGTTCTATATTGCTCCTAAAACTCTTCCTACTGGAGAGTGTGTGCCTGCCCACTGCAAATCATGGCACATTTCTAAACAGTGCAAAGCTTGCCAAGTGTTATGTCTGATAATACTAATGTGGAATTCTGTCCTTTCTCTTATTCTCTAAAACAATTCCACCTCAATTCGTGTGTAAACTGCACCGGAACAGAGAGCTTCTGATGGAGCATGTTTGACTGATGAAACATCAGCAAAGCAGGATAACATAAGTTGATAAAATAGCATTCTTCTATTCTTATTGCATCAGTTGCAGGGGAGTTGGGCTGTTCATGGATGGTTTAGTATTTTTTTCAAACAAGGCAGTGCTTTTTTTTTTGCTCACCTTACCCCCTTCAGAGACACCTTTAACAGATTATCAGCTTTCACCTTATGAAAAATGCATTTTGTTACATTAAGCCAATTTCTCCAGTGTCCCCACCTCTGCACCTGCTACATACTTCTGCACAGTCTGATACAAGATAGCTGCTGTCTACCGGGGCTACAAAAAGAGTCTTTTTCCTTATTTTCTACCCAGATGACTTTATGAGCTTCCCTGTGGTGTTCTTAGTTATGTGTAGCTTTATATAAAGGTTCCTTTGGTCTCTTCTTCCTTTCTCTTCCATTTTTTTTCAAAGGCTCTTCAGGGCTTTGAGTAACACCTCATAATGCTGTTAGGAATAATAGCTATGAGCCAATTACACAGTGTGGACTGACACATGTGTGCTGCAAGGAGGCTCTGCTTAAATTGGATATAGTCTGTTTATTTTTATACATTTGATATCCTGCTTAGTTTCTGCTCTATGACTTTGTATACTCTGTCCTTTTTGTTTCCTTGAGTTTTAGTAGTCAGTCTTTCCTAGGCCAGCTCCTTTTCACATTTTTTATTCTTTGAGTCTTTTTGTCTGTTTACCTTTTTTCCTGGGTTTTTTTTTTTTCCTGTTCATTGTCTTTAAGTTTAACCTGCTATCCAACAGGAGTTTAAAGAATAGTATTTATCTATCTCATCTGCAGTCTATTACTGACCAGTTCTTCTTCCTCTGCCTGTTCTTCTAACTGTTTCATCATTGAATTCTGCTATGACAGCTGAAACATGTCACTGTGTAGTCTTCAAACAGTTATGGGTGGGTATGGCATTGACTTGATCCATAAGGAATCCAGCTGTCACCTCTACTCAATTCCTTAATGAGTTGTCTATTCTCTATTCCACAGCTTTTCGTGTTGAATGCAGGATCTGCAGATAGCAGCAAAAGCCATTGTAACATAGAATTCTAAAAAAAATCTTTTGCCCCTCCAGCAGTGTTACCCCCACACTTTATTTAAATCTGTACCCTGTCTTCCCTCCTCGTTCCACATCCTATTCCTCATTCATTGTGCATACTTCTGTGTCTGCAGCCATTTTATTTCCTCTGTTATTTCATCTTGGTTTTTTTTTTTTTTTAAGGTAGGGGGCAGAGATTCAAATCTGCAGATGTGACAAATAAGGTTCAGTCTTTATCTTTCCTACTCTTTCTCTTGCCCTTTTTTTTTTTTTTTTTTATTGCAATCATTTTCTTGAACTGCACCCCATGAGCTCTTCCTTACCTAATCAAATTCCTTCTGGAATCTTAACCATTGTAACTGCATGTGGCTCTGTGTTTGATCTCTGACAAGTGCAAGGCAAGTTGAACTGGATTTAAAATTTATCTGAGCAGTGACCTTGTCTACTATTATGTGTGACTGATTCCTGCCAAGGCACATTCTAAATTTCTTCACTGCCTGTCCTGTTAAAGTTTGTACAAAACTGGTCATTTCTTGTTTTTACATTTTAGGCTGCTGGGAAGGGGCTCAATGTTTGTATTTTCCCCAGAACAATTTCAAAGACTGCTTAAAATAAATCCTGAATGGAAATCCCACAGACTTCTCGATTTAGGGGCTGGGGATGGAGAAGTCACTAAAGTTATGAGTCCTCACTTTGAAGAAATCTATGCCACTGAATTGTCTGAAACTATGATATGGCAGCTTCAGAAGAAGAAATACAGGTATCATACTGAGTAATTCCTACATCCTTTATATCAGACATTACAGCAAAGTAATCCATTTGTAATTTAATGAATGTTTAGTACTTTCAGTCAATTCCTTTATTGTTTGGTTGTTATGGAAAAGGTTAACCCATACAAAAGCAGAAGAACAAACACGTGATGATCCCTCTTACCAGTGTTGGTTTTTGTTTCCTTTATTACCTGATGTTTATCAGGCAGCATAAAGGTTCATAGGGCTGGACATGTAGCCATGCTGATCATTGATTTAGTTTTCTTTTCCAAAAGACAAGAAGGGATCGTGTCTGTCTCTTCTCTAAATGGTTGCCCTTACCTGCACTATCAGCACATCCACAGGGAATTTTTTTCTTCAGTGGTTCTGTCTGAAATCAGCATGTTTTTATTTAACAGACTGTATCTCTTTCTCTTTCCTTTCACAGGGTGCTTGGGGTAAATGAATGGCAAAACATAGGATTTCAGTATGATGTTATCAGCTGTTTGAATTTGCTGGATCGCTGTGATCAACCACTGACTGTATTAAAAGATATTAGAAGTGTACTGGAGCCAACCAGAGGCAGAGTCATCCTAGCACTGGTTCTGCCATTTCACCCCTATGTGGAAAATGGTAAGTGCACAGATTAACAGCTGTTTAGGCAGGTGAAGAAAATTTGTGAAAATTTGAAGGATCTAATGTCCCAAATTAAATGTTTCATAAATGACATGTTTGTATTTGATTTTTTACAAATAACTAGTACAGGCCATATTCAGAAGTACGAAATCGTAGGTAAATAGGCCACATGATATAAGCTGTTTGTCCACTGTTAAGTCCACAGAATCCATTGTTGGCACCAGCAAAAAGCTCCAATATTGAAGTCAGAGATCCTGTTTTGCAAGTTACCACATTTCAGCTCTGTTGGAGCAACTTGGGAGAACTGGTCCCTGATTAGGGCCTTTTACCTAGAGGTGACCCCAGTTGTCTCTAGTAACCAATTGAGCAAAACCATCAGAACTGTCTAATGCTGAGTGGAGCAGTTCAGGTCAAGCTGTTTCAAGTGTTCCAGATGGATCCCACCTAAAAATTCGTAGGAAGATAACTTTCACTCTCCAACACGAGGTCTCGGAGTAAAATGTAGTCCCCTATAAATACAAAGTATCAACCACTATTAATACTGTATTAGTTTACTTTGTACGAGTAACAGAAATAAAAAAATAAAATTCAGTGCCAAAACTCAATTGTTTACCCTACTTGGATTTTAAAGAAATATATGAGAGATTTTCAGATGAATATGTCCTTCTGACTAAACGTCTAAAGAGACAAGAAACTTTTTTCCATTACTATGTTTGCGGATTCAGGTTGAAGCACCCTGAAGGTGTTTTGAATTCCAGGAGGCTGATGTTCATCAGTCATTGTTTGGTTGCCCTTGAGTGTTAAGACTTGTCTGTGGAAAGGCATGGATGCCGAGAAAATACAGAACTTGTCGCATTCTGGCAATAATCACAAATGCATCAAACTGGATCTGGTTTTCTCTTTTTACATACCAGTGGTATTCTGGTGGGAGAAGGGAGAAAAAAGATTTAAGTATAAGAAATAATGCTGTCAGATGAAGAATTACTTAAAATACAGTATTTAAACTTGTAATTTTGTAACTATTCTGAAAAGTAGTGTGTCTTAAATTACATTTGGGGTTTCACTTAGTCATCTGTAAAATATTTCAAGTATATTTGGTTACAACTTATTGTTCCTATAATGTAGAACAATATGGCTTCCCCTTGTAGAAATCCTTTAAAATTCCAAGTACCAGCAGTGTCTTTCTAGTCTTTAACTGGCATATTGGAACCAAAAAATGAGAAATGCTTTTTTTGTGTGCCTTCCAAACTCTGTGCCATTGTGTTTGGCAATCACTATTGCACTCCTCATCTACTTTTCTCCATTTTGTTGGGTAACCCCGTAACAGACCCCGTAATTGCTAAAACCCCATAACAGTGTACAGTGGGATAAGTTAAGGAACAAACTATTCTAAGCCTGCTTATATCCTTCATCATTAATCTCCTACCATACACTAGGAGGAGAATAGAGAATTAAATTTATAAATCCCAAGGGACTGGAAACCTGTTCTGTGATTGTTGAACGTAGTCATTCCTACTTGTTGTAAGTTGAAATGCTGTTGTAAGATAATTTGTAAACCAATGTCATAATTTTATTCGTGAAGGTGACTTGGCAGATGAGTCACTTTGCTGAAGGCAGTTTTGTTCCCTTAATATGTTCTGAAACTTTAAAACATTCTCAGTTTGTCTATTTGCCACTCTTGTGGATCTGGACCTGTATAAACTGTTAACAATGCACGTTAGTACACATAAAAGTTACAGTTTTCCCACTTAAGATGAATTTAACTGTGGGCTAAAGAAACAGACAATGAACTGCCAGACTGTCTTCATGATGGGAAAACCATTTTCGAATTTCAGTATTTTCATTCAGCTGTTCTACATGATGATGCATTTTAAAAATAGATATGTACATATGTTTTATATATAAATTATACTTGGAACATTCAAAGAGGAGAACATTCCATGGCTTAAGTAACTTTTTGTAGCAGCTCATTAAAATCAGCTTGGACCCGCATAGTGAAACTTCTTAATTTTGTAGAGGGAGAACAAATGGAAAAGAGTTGGGGCAGGTAAGGTGTTTGATCCAGTGACGGATCCATAGATAGAAGTGGAGAAATTATTTTGATCAAAATGAGATATTTGGGTTATTACATGCAGTGTAAGGAGATGGTAATGGTGGAAGCTGACTATGTGAATAACATAAAACCTGTTCTAAGAGAACAAAGCAACGTGGAGGAGGAATTAAAATACGGATCTGTGCTCACTGTTTGTGGAATGACAGTGACACCTAGAGTCCAGAAGAGCTTAATCATAAAGTCTCTCTGGAGCTTTTCAGTTTTATTTCACCATGCTGAACAACCAGAAATGCAGTTATTGCAGGTGTCTAAATTTGGCAAGAGAGCCTTATGAATCATCAAGTATTAGACAAGTCACTAAGAACAAGTGTTACTACAACTTCATTTTTAATAGGTATCTCATAGAGTTGTATAAGAATCCTTTGTATTTCCTAATACAGACAGAAAAAGTCATTATTAGATAATACATGACTGGACTGGTGTAAGTTTCTCTGAAATAAAAATATCATGCCATACTTCAGAAGTAGTGAACACGGAGAGCCTGGGAGTGTGAAATTCTCTTGTTGAACACATTAATATCCTTGTGATTGATTGATAGGGATGGGAAGGCAAAGGTGTGTTTTCCGTCCTCCTGAAATACTATTAATTGAGCTGGAAGCACAGTGGTGTGTAAGATGGACTCTTGCTTTGTCTCTGTTGTCAGTTCTCATCTTGCAGAAGTGAGAAATGCCTCTTCATTTGTTAAACAAAGCTTTGCTTTATTTAAATTATGATAAAAGATGCAGCTGTTCTTTAGGAGGGAGAATGCCTGATGCCAACAGATATCTTGTAAAAGTGCTGATTTTGTAGATTGACTGGGTAGTAACTACTGAAAAAGGTCCTTAAAAGAAAAGTATACTGCCTTTGGATAGTGTAATTCTTTTTTGTGCTTGTATCAATGTTGAACAGGCTTGTAAAGGCAAAATGTGGTGCTCCAGGTATTCCTGAGTTGGGATCGTAGGACTGGGAGATGGGGGTTGTCAGTCTAGCAGGGGAACTTTAGTACTGAAAGAGCAACCTTTTCACAATGACCATTACTTTCCTAAATATTTTCGAAGATGCTTCCATCCCAAATGAGCTTTGCCTGGGTAGTGCATATGTTTATATTGTATTTTCTGCTTGCCTGACTAATACACAGGTTTTGCTCTGCTTAAGCTTTTCTAAGGCTCGGTAACTGTTGGTCTGTAAATGTTACATCAATAGCTATCCCATTAACATGACCAAACCCAGAATTTCATCCATGAGTTTATTTTCTGTTGCTGTCAATTATCAAACATCTTTCACAATTGCTCAGTTAACATAAAAGAAATGCATAGAAGTTTATGTAAAGAGAAAAAAAAAGACATATAATTCAATCTAAACTAAAAAAAAGGAAAACTTTCATGAAGCATCAGCAGTTATCTTACAAAGATGAATTCTTTTCCCAGGGTTCTTGGAAATGGAATATGTAACACAGATTTAAGGTAAAATGCACTTGGTTCTGGTGATCTTTTTAGAAAATTCTCTCAAACGCTGCCCTGCAAGATTTTCTCTTCTTTCTTTAAAGCAAAGGAAGTCTGTAAAGAAGCTTAACTTCCTCCCTTGTTCCTTTGCTTGCACAAGAACTGTTGAACAAATCTGAAGTGCTGCACATGCTCATCTGTTCTGATAAACAGTGTCATCTTCCATATCATCCTAGGGAAAGAAGTGTTTTGTTACTGAGGTGATTTCTTTTAATACTAGCAGAATTTCTTTTTTGAGGCAAACTCCATCCCTTTACTGTTTCAGTAAAATCCTTGCTCCCCTCTTATCCCGTTGTTTTGTCCATGTGGTATCTATAGGCTTCAGAACACATTTCTTATCCTGCTGGCTTTTCCTAATCTCCAGGGAGCACAGAGGCAGTAAAACATAGCCTGTATTTTCATATCTGATGCTCAAACCAAGTACCAGGTCATGTCAGCAGGGACTTGAGGTCTTTAAGGGGTAATTACAGAGGAAAATGATTGGAGCTGTATGGAAATAAATGAAGTAAAATGTATCGAGGAGAAGTGCTTGACTTTGGTCTATGTGTCATTTGGTTCCTCCTTGCATCTCGGAATGGTCTCCGTGCTCAGAATAGGAAAGAATTTACATTGTTTCTCAAGACAAGCAAGATTTTTGAAGCCATTTTCTTTGCTTGCAAATATGTGTGATTTCTTAAGTTGCGTGGCTTGGGGTTTTTTTTGTTTTGTTTTTTAATAATTTGCATGGCACATGTAAAACTGTTGTCATATGGCATAAATTTGGAATGATGAAATCAGTTGTGTGGCTTTACCCAGTGATGTTGCATATGTAGTTTAGGCTCTGTGTACTGGTGAAAGGGAAATATCTTTAAATATATTCCAGAGCTTTTATAATAGTTTTGCTAGGTTTCTGTCCTCTACTCTGGGTTAAGGGAGCAAGAGGAACTGCAAAAACAATACTTTTCAAACATAACCTCTTAACAGCTTCAGGCGTTTTACCAAACATCCAGAACCAGACCTCTTCTTGGAAAAATACATATTTCTGGCAGTTTTATTTTTAAACGTACATGCATACATTTAAAAAAGGGTGTGTGTGTGTGTATATACATAGAAATAAATACATATGTAATTGTATGCATATGGCCATTTAAAATGCTTTATAATGTCTTTGACTGTCATTCATAATACTTCTTCTTACACCTCTGTCAACTTTAAAGAAAATAGACACAGTAAACTCCTAAAACCTTTTGGTTTCTCTTTTTCCCCATAAATGTAGGTATTGGTAGGTGGATACTCACAGCCTGTTGCCTGTGTTGAGCATATCTCTGCTTTTGAAGTTCTTGAGCAATTGCTTGAAAAACTTTTCGGCCGCTATTTATTTTCTGCAAGTTATTTAAAATATTTTGGTTCAGTGCAACATTTTGAGTTGGAGGAAACATCTTTTTCTACCTTTTACAATTTAGGGTTTTTACCTGGATATGTCTTTGGAAATGTTACTAAGTAGCATTTTAAAAACATACGGTTTGGCAAGCAGAAGGGTTTTAACTTACATAATTATCACATATACACCTTCTTTAATGGATCTTTAAATGCCTTGCTTCTGATTTTTATAGAAGGATACATAGTGGTGGAGCTTGTTGTTTTAAACACATTAAAGCTTACTTGAATGGATCATTTAAAGAAACAAAAATTAATAGCAAAACCTGTTCTTGTCAGAAGTTTGAACAAAACTTACTTAAAACCTAAAGGAAACAGTGTATTAGAGATGGCCTTTACATAGATTAACTTTACCATGCATCCAGTGGGTTAAAAATAAATTAACTGATTTGTTAAAATTAATTAAACATAAATTCATAACTAGTTTTGTACAAATCTAAAGAGAAGCCTTAACAGCTCCAAACGTCTCTTTAATGGAATCATCAATTAATCACAAATTTGATACCAAATATGCTTTAAAAAGACAAGATGAAGAAGCTCTGAATCACAGACAAAGCAAATAACATGGTAACATACACAGTGCTCTGTTGTTTGGTCTTTCCCACTCTTCTTTAGCAGCTTTGGTTTTAACTGGAGGAAGGGAAAATAAATGAAAAAGCAGTTAAAATATAAGATGAGAAGTTAGCAGAGTAGTTAAAATTGTTGCCCTTTTGCAGTGTGAGTTTGTAGGTAAGTGTTTCACTAGATCAGCTGATACCATTGGAAAAGTCAGAGGTTTTCACATGTGTGAAGCCTTTTTCACCTTCTGGTAGTAGATGCTGCAAGTGTTTTTGCCTTGAGCACCTGCTTGAAACACTACTTAATTCTCAAAAATAAACCAATGGCATAACAGACCCAGTTTTTCACCTGAAGAAGGCTTGTTTAATTTTTCCCACTGTACTTTTCACTCTGAACCTTCACTTCTAAAGAAAAACAAAAATGAAAAAACAGTCCTGTCTTTATGCTTAGACAGTGGTCACTACAGGAAAGAACCATTTTATCATATGATACCAACAAGGACTCTCAAGTCCTGATTTTCCTGTCAAAGTCTCATTATCGGGTAAAGATTCCAGTTGTAGCTCTGTTTGTTTTTATCTAAACACAAATTTTGTTCTAGATTTAAGAAAAGCAGTAATTACATAACTTTTAACCATGTGCATTTTAATGGGTTTGTTTCTGTAAGCATAAAACTTCTTCCAAGTCTAAGATACTTTTAAATTTTACCAAGGTATCTCTTCTGTACGTGTATGAAGTGAGTCAGTAGACAAGCAAAGTCAGTCTGCAGTAACTTTACTGCACCTCATAAATAATTTGATGTGAAGTTTAAATTATTTTACTTTTCCTGGAAATTTATACTCTTGGGATAATTTTAACTTCAGAATACCTTTTCTTTTAGACACTTTACTGAAAAAAAGAAAATATGGTTGCTGTTGAGAGTCCAGGTACGTGCCACATAGGAGTTCACAGATATGTATGTGCAGCACATGGACTTCAACCAACCTCCTCTTTAAAACTTAGCCGTAATAGTTATGAAATCTAGAAATGTGTTTTTATTCCCCTTATGGAGATGTTAAAACTTCACTGATTTACAAAATGAACAAAACAAAAAAAATCACTTTGAGCCTACCTTGTAGACCACAAAGGAAGCGAGCACAGCAGAGCTGTACAGGAACAGTAGGGACGAGGTGATGATCATGAAGATGTGTTTTCCATTGCTGTGCTGCTTCCCTGATCCTTTATTAAAAATGAGCATTAGAATCAAGGGCAGTTCTGATTCACTTTTTTTTTTTAAGACTCCGCATTCCAGCTCCCTTTCTCTGAGGAATTAAAAAACCTTATACCCATCAATATTTTTCTGGTTAATTTTCAGTCTAAATTCTTTACTGAGATGATTTTCCTTTTGTTTGCTCATATGTTTGCAAGGGTGATGGAGACCTGTTAGTTTTGATTACAAACCTTTCCTTTAGGGGTAGAGAGAGAATAAAATCCAGTTTTCTGCCCCTGTAAAGGTATATCTGAATAAAGCTCACAGAGTTCTGTTCAGAAATGGAATTAGAGGAAGGAAGGAGTATAAAGAAAGTAGTAATCCAGCTGAGCATTTCTGGGGGGTTTTATTTTTCTATTTTAGGCATGTAAAACTGAAATGCAGTTACTGAAATTTCATCACTTTCTTAACTAGAAGGCAAGTGGTACAAAGGTTTAGAACATTTTCTCAGGCTGGCAGAGTGAATCCCCAGGTCTGAGGCCCTGCACTCTCTTGCACGTACTTCTACTAAATGTTCGTTTCTCTACTTCCCATTTTTTTGTTGATACTTCATTTCTGACAGCCATGAAAGTCTTTATGTAAGAGGATATAGAGTGTGGTTAAACAGCACAAGTGCAAAACTTCTTTCTTTTGTAGAATCCTAGAGTCATCATCATCCTATGACAGAACAGCCTAATTAGCAAACAAGGTTGAGATGCTTGTTTGTGGAATCCCTCTGGTTTTACTAATAACATCTTAATATAGCCATACTACTCCTAATGGGTTTGTTGGTATTTCCATCTTAAATGTCATTCTTGAAAGTATCAATAAAGAGAGTAGACAAGATAACTCATTTCTTCTAAGATGCTTCATTAAGAAGGAATGAATAACTGACCTGTTACCATTAGTACTGTTCCATCTCCTGTTTGTTTAGAAAGGGGTGAACCTGAGTCTGAAAATGATATTCCACAGATATAAACAGCGTTGTCATCTACAGTCAGATCTTTTATCTCAAGTAAGATGTTATTTTGTGATGAATGTACTCTGTACTTCTGTTGGTCTGTGCATTCAGGAGTACACAAATCCTGGTGTGTATTAGTTAAAAAGCGAAACCACAGAACTTCAGGTGGGGATGAGGAGCACCCAGAGGCAGAGAATGTGCATGTTAGAGACACATTGTTCATGGAGGAGTCAGCTTGCTGAAACATGGGCTGTGTTACAGTGACTCGGCAGTGACCTGCAATACCTGTTGGGAAGGAACAATTGGTAGTGTGAGGGACAGCTGAAAAACAAGGTGCAGTCTAAAAAGAAAAAACTACTTTTGGTTCATTCAAGAAAAGGTGGGAGGAAAGGACAAAACCAGCTGTGTTTCAAACTTGAAATTATTGAGGTTGTTTTCAGCAAACTTTGTTTTTAGATAGTTCCACAGCTGGCACATGTGGTCATTTAACACTTTTATCTATGGGGTAATGAGCTTGGCTTTTTATTTTCTGACAAAATAGAGAAGATTGATAGATCTGAAGCAATGTGAATGTTTCCTTTGGCCTTGAAAAAGACCAGAACAATACTTGGTGCAGTTCCTGGCCTGAGATTTAGTCCTGCATGTTTTGGGGGGTACTGGGCAGTGGGTATTGTGTGACATAAATGCAGCTTAGTGGAGCAGTTCTGCAGGGCTTTTTCTCTTCACCACTGTTCCTGGTCTAAGTCAAGCCAGACAAGCTGAAGGCAGTGGAAATGTCATAAATCAAGACATTTATAATTTAGCAACTTCATAACATTGATTAGAATTCACAATAGTTCCTAGATATTCTTCCACTTCATCACATATATTGACTCTGGGTTTCTAAGAATAATAGTGCTTGTTAGTTCTGACATTTAAAAATGTGTGCAGAGAAAACAGGAAGGTTAATCAGAGTGAAGCATTCTAATTAAGGAATTAAAATATGTGGTTTAATATGACTAGTCTGGAAGATTTTTGAAGTCCTCACTGAAATCCATAGTGTAAATTCTGTTTTAGTATATTTAATTTTATTCAAATAAATAGTGTAGTTATTTAAACTATGGCATTGGGATTATTGCTGTGAGAATAAAGGTAGTATCTAAAGAACATCCTTTTCTGCTTGCCAGAAAATAGCAATCTAGGAGATAAATAAACTCAAATCTCTTAGTGTACTGCTGATACACAATTTATAAACCTGTCCATGGTGAACAATTAGCATTGTCCCTTCACCATTTTTCTCACTAAATCCAATCAGATTCAGTGTCTGTGACTTTTGCAGGAATAAAATGAATCTGA
Organism: Picathartes gymnocephalus; assembly: GCA_013390045.1. Lineage (NCBI taxonomy): Eukaryota > Metazoa > Chordata > Aves > Passeriformes > Picathartidae > Picathartes > Picathartes gymnocephalus. The sequence goes on from WEKY01001294.1 coordinate 277,260, forward strand.
TTCTGTATCAGGTCCATATCAGAGCCTTTCTACAGCAGCTACAGCTGTCTGAAGATTGTAAGTTATGGGTGTACTTGCACCCTGTGTGGTGAAAGGCAGTAGCTTGTGCTTCTGCAGCTGATCCCCTTCTCTTTTCCACCTTATCCACAGGCTCTGGTGTCCTTGCAGAGCAGAACTCCATGGCCTCAGGTCACGTAGGTACCGCCTGCTGAACTTCCCAAACCCTCCTCCCAAACACAGTTGCAATGAAACCAGGCTGCTGCTGGAGCCTTCTGAGCAGGGAAGTGCAGCAGGATTTGACCCAGAAATCACAGGTTACAGCAGCATTTCAAACTTTTGGAAGAAAAGAGCATTTGCTAGCAGTTGTGTACTTTGGAAGTTATATGAAGATAGCAGAAATTAACTTGATTTTCAGCAAAACTCTTCACTGCTTTTATTTTGTAGCTGTGTTGCAAATCATAACCACAAAAGTCTCAGTTTTGTTTAACTGCTGTTAAATGAGAAAATGTAAGAAATTTTTAAAAAGTCTTACCAGCACCATACAGGATCCAGTCAAACGCCAGCATTAGCACATTTTTTAATTTGTTGAAAGATGCCATTTCTTGTATCTCTGTGGAAATGAATCTTCTTGAAGGAAGAGGAACTTAGGAAATGTTTGGATTTGCAGAACTTCTTAATCACAAGATGTAGAACTTCCTGTTTAGAAGGGTGTTTACTGCTGCATTTAGCAAGCTGGTTAAAGGTACAGACCAAACCAGAAAGCTTCGTTTATGTGGGTGATATTACTTGGAAAATGAGTGAAGAACTTTAAATTTTGAACTTTTGAGAGTTGTACCTATAATCGTTCAGATTACTTCATTAGATATAACAAATAACAATTCATTTTCCAGCATGCTACAAGTGATCAGCTTCTTAATTTTATATGCCCCTAAGCAGCCTTTAGCAAGTCAGCTGGTAGGTGGCCACTGAAGGCACAAAGTAGTCATCATTGTAATGTGGGGATCTGCTGGTGAAAGCTTCACAGCAACTCGTGAGTTTCAACTTGGTGACCTTTAATTAATGTAATTACCTCTATGCCTATCTGCTGGATGCCAGCCTCACTAGTGGCAGTTACCTTTTAGCCATTCCTGGTACTTCTAGTTAAAAATGTAACAAAAGATAACCTTAAAGAAGCTGCTTTTGAACAGAAGAGATAAACTAAAACTGATCTTGCAACAGGTCTACAAGCGGCTTGGCAACCTCCTGTGTGGAGTGGAATGGAATATAATCAGTGTAATTATGCCTTCTGCAAGAAAATGCAGCACACAATAAAGTTTTCTTTATAATTGAAACAAAGCTGTTCTGTTTTCTTAGTAGGTGGCAAGTGGGAAAAGCCCTCAGAAGTTTTGGAAATCAAAGGGCACACTTGGGAAGAACAGGTGAACAGCCTGCCAGAAGTTTTCAGTAAAGCTGGTTTTGCCATCGAGGCTTTCACCAGACTGCCCTACCTCTGTGAAGGTGACATGTACAATGACTACTATGTGCTGGATGATGCTGTCTTCGTCCTTAAGCCAGTGTAAGCCTGTGTGAAGTAAAGCTCCACAATCTAACCCAAGAAGCAGCTTCTGAAAGAGGGTTTTGATTTATCGTTACGTAAAGGGAGGGAATTTTGGGATTGCCATGCTAAATAAATACCGTGTAAGAAATTTAAAGGCCAAAATACTAATGTATTTCTTTGTAGTGTGATTAGAGGGGGAAAAAAGGTTGTTTTTTAAATGGACTCCTCAGCTGAGAATTTCTTTTTTACCAGCTCTTAAACCAACATTGCATTCTGCAATCCAGCAGCAATGGGGGATATTTTTTTATACTTACCTGCAACAGGGATCATATCCAAACAAAAGCGATAGTCTTTATAATGGTGAAACTGCTACAGTGTGAACTGTTGTGAAACAAATCAAGCAAAATCTGGCAATAAAGTTATCCATTCAGTTCAAGCCTGGTTGAATAAAAACTGTTGAAATGGATAATCTTCCATGTTAAGTTACTTTCTCTCTTCCTGTCATTCTTCACGTTTTTAATCATGCTAATAAACTTTTTTGAGATGACTTTTGCATTAACTTTTGTGTTCATTTTTGTAACCATAGCCATGTTTGTCTGCAGCAACTGCTCTTTGTGTTGAGGTTCAAGCTTTCCTTAGCAGCACAACCTTGCATTTATTTAAACAGCATTTAATTATTGTTTAATGGGATAACAGTGCACAAAAAAATGTATCACTTTTGGTTGGGTTTCCTTCATGTTCTTCCCTGTCAAAGCCTCATAAATCCTCATTGCTTTTGCATATGCCATTTTCCAGCTAAAGGGGTTTTGGTAGAACTTATCAAAACTGCACTTTAATCTGATGGTGTGCGAAACAAACCTAAGGAAGTTGTTGCCAAATGTTTTCAGCTTTAAAAAGTTGCAGGTGGTTTCTTGCAAATTTTCTGAGTCAAACTGCCTGTGAGGATCAGGCTGTAGGGGCTTGAGAGTTTAGCTAGCTTGAGACATTTTCCTTCAGGAGCACTAAATAAATGTTATTTATTTTAATATGCCTTGTTTTTTTAAAACCATTTAAGTGGATAATTTCTGGCTGTTGGGATATAACTTTCCTTTAAAACAACAAGAGACATCGTAAGTAGTACTGACGTGGCAGGTGTATGTCATGCATTGCTTGGGCTGCAAATGTGAGACAGCAGAAAAACCTCAGGTAGGTAAAGTAAGAACTGACTTCTATTGCATTTGAAGTCTAAAAAAGTTGTCTGTTGTGGGGTTTTTTGTGGTTTTTATAATTATTGGTGATTTTATGCCAGATAGGATGCTTAACATGTCATTTTAGGTTACCTCAAATTCACTTTGCCTGATGGTTAATGGTTTCTCCTGCCAGTTTATTAGCTTTTTGTTCTCAGTCTCCTTTGTGGAATAGTATTCTGTTGTATGGGACAAGGGATTCGACTGGTAAAATTTCAAATTACTTTTAAACAGTAATTTAGACTCTGTTATTCTCATTTCAGGATCTGCTGTTGCATTTTGGCACATAGTGCAATCAGAGCTGTCGGTTGGGAAAAGGAGCTGTGTATGCTCTCGAGTGAATCCATTAATTTATCTTCTGCTACCTTCATTTTGTACTCATATAGGGGGAAAATGTTTTTTAATGTGTCATAAATTTAGGTTAAGATAGCAAATATGTATTAAGACAAACTTCTTCAAAGGTACTTAAGTGTTTTAATCCCACAGGTTAAAAATCACACAGAAGACTGCACTCCATGTCTCTCCTCTTTTAGTCCTGTCACTTAGGATTTCAGTTTAATAGTAATAGCTTTGAGAGGTTTGGGAACAGAAGGTGCCATGTAAATAATAGGGGTTTTTTTTCCTTCCTTATGATTTTCTACTTTGTTCACTCTATTTAACCAAGTATTCTTACACTTGAGATGAGGAATTAAAATATGACCAATAATGAAGAGAATCTTCCTACAAAACCTAAATTCAGCAGAGTCAAACACCTGCTTAGTCCTGTTGAATAAACAGAATAACCCCTAGGACTGTACCTACACCTGCATTTCCAAAGCCAGAGTTCCTTGGGAGAGAGTTCTGCCTCCCTGCAGCCCGTTAGAAAACATTTGTGTGCAGTCGGTGCTGCTCGCAGCCCACACAAGGAAACTTGAGTGCAGTATTCATTGAATTGCCCCAAATACTCTAAGATGCCATCAAAGGAAACAAGTGTTGCAATTCCAGTGTCCAAAGTAATTACTCCCGGGTTTGGGAATCCTGCCTTGGCCTTGCGCTGCTCCTGTCCTGCTATGGGTGACAGTGTCCATCCAAGCTGCACTTCAGTGCTCTCACTAATGAGCGGCGTTTTGCCCTGGAGAGTGACTAAACTGTTCTGTTCTGTCAGGGTGCACTGGGTGTGCTGAACTGCAGGAAGACGATGCTGTACAAGCCAGAAACTTTCAAAGCAAAGTTGAAACTGCTTCATCCCTCAAAACCACAGCCCCCTTTTGCCGGGTGATCCCAGGCACAGTCAATTCATACTCTGAGGAGCCCAGGGCCACCTGTCTCTGATTGGGCTGGAGAGATGGGGGAGCAGGGCAGCACCAGCCCAGCCCTGTATTTTCCCTGCAGAGCTTGTTGAGCTCTCTTCATCTCGGGACAGAAGTGTCCCCTCCTGCCTGCTCTGGGAGTGCTGAGCCCCCGGCCGAGGAGCCTTTCCCGCCCGCCCTGAGGGCCGGGTGCCGCTGGGCTGGCGCCCGAGGCTGCAGGGCGGTGCTGGGCCTGGCCCCGCTCTCAGGCTCCCTGGCTGGAGCCGCCCAGCTCCTGCAGTGCCGGGGAGGAGGCGCACACAGCAGAGGCAGGTAAAGTGCTCTGCGGTCCTGGCTCTCCTTCTCTTCTCCTGCCCGCTCTCCCTTTCCAGCCCGCACCCCTTGCGGGCTCCCTCATGCATGTGGTGCTTTTTCTCAGAGCCCGGGTGCAAGGGGAAGGTGGGCAGCGGCAGTGTAAGGGCTTATCAGCAAGACTTGTGATTGTGAGGTCAGCTTTCTGGTTATCGAGCTTCAGGTAAGGCAGCGACTGCATGGAGTGAGTGATAAAATGTCTAGGATTTCTGTACGTGGAAGAGTGTCTGTCTGGAGAGTGAGAGGAGAAGGTAACCTGGGAGCTTCTCAAAGTGGGGAGTCCTGCAAGGGTGACCTGTCAGAGATCTGATCATGGCATATGCAGGGAATGATCTCTGGGGAAATGCTGGATGGGATCTGCAGGAGATCCCCACAGAGTGATTTGGGACTGTCTAGAAGCTGCTGTGTACTGCAAACAGACCTGTTTCACTCAAAAAATGAACTACTTCATCCCACAGATTGTCTTACCAAGAAGGGCTGTTTTGCAGCAGACCTTTTTGTGCACCTGCTGATTGTCCATTTGAGTTAGTCAGGATGTAAAAGCATTTTCCTTAGCATTTGATCTCTTTTGTATTGTTACCATGCTTTAATTAAAATACACTCCCTGATCAAAGTGAATGAATTGGAATAAACAAATCAGGACTGACATTGGAAGCATGATTTAACCTATGCAGAGTAATCAAACTTTACTGCAAAATTATTAGGACACAGGCAGAAACAAACACAAGTAGGTTCATTGTCTAGGAAACCAGATATATCTGAATGAAAGACATTTACTGTGGTGCTCCCAAAAGAGTAGGTAGAAGAGTAGCTAGAAAGGGGTTTCAGTGTGTGTAAGAACAGGACAGAGGTGATAGCTTCTTGAAGTCTAATGTTTAAATTTTTCATCATCTGTCAGTTTGAGTCGGTCCTGTTACAAGACTGAGTCAAGTATTTGCAATAGACTGAAGATTTGCTGGAGGCTTGTTGAAAGACGTTTTCATAAAAGACTACCTTGGTACACGGGATTACACAGTCCAAAAAAGGCATCATGTTTATCAAACGTTCAGATCTGTAACTCAAGCCGTGACAGAGAACTTTGGGGAGAGGAAGAAAGAGAGTGAGCACAGATCCAAATTCAGCAACAAAAAGAAATGCAGAAATTCAGTGTCTTGCAAATAAACCTTTGAAATAAGGGAAAGGGAGAGAAAACCTGACAAAGTCTCCTTATGGTCAGATCCAAGTTGGCCAGTGGGACCCTCTGTGTCATTTGTTAAATCAGGGACTAATCCCAGTGTAAGAACCTGCAATCTGTGGATCAAGGCATCAACTAATATGTCAGATTAATTAGTCGTTTTACCTGTGGGGGTGGTGACTCTCAGGCTGAGCCAAGGGCCAGACTGAGGGTGCAGAAGCAGAAAATCCTCTCTGCAGTGTGGATTGAAGCAGCTGATGGCCCTCAGAGCTGCAGAAGGAACATGGCTGCAGAAACTCCTGTGAAAATGAGACCTGCCCAATTTTTGCTTCCTTTCCATCCCATTGCATTACTTCTGTGTGTATCCTTGTCCTTCAAGAACTAGACCAAAAGCAACACATTCATTTTGTTTTGGACAACTGTGAGACTCATTTTTTTTCTGGTGGTAATCAGTGACAACCCAGTGAAAAGCTCTGGGTATCCCATAACTGCCCTTCCAGATAATTTATCTTTCAGTGATCTTTATGCTGCATAGCAGAGGGCAGCAGGGATAGCAAGAGCTACTAAAACATCTCTTTTCAAACAAACTGTGTCTGAGGTGGTGGCGAAACATTGATGGGACACTTCTTGTGAGTACAAAGACCATAGCTTTGATCCGTCCAGGTGAAGTGACATGGTCTGTCTCCCAAATGTGTGACTTTGCTTCAGAAGAGCATAAGGACATTTTCTCCCTTTTTGCCAGATGTGGCAGCATGGAAGGGGAGTGCTCCTTCCCCCTTCCTGCCTGGAGCACCCTGCAGGGACATGGGACAAGGGCCAGGCTGTCCCACCCCTGTGTTCAGAGATCTGCAAATGGAGGGTCCCACACCAAGTCTGCAGTGATCCTGCAGGCAGATAAACCACCTAGAAAAAGTTTAGGGTTTGCTTGAAGTTTCTTTATAATTTCCTTTTTCACTCCCTCTATTTCTCTTATTTTTTATCTGATTTTATAAGGATTTGTTTGCCTGTTTTTACAAAATGCAATGGAGTCATATTTAGGTGCACTGTAACTTAGTAAATAAATGGTGCTGCAAGGAAGAAAATTAAATGAGCCACTTGCTACAGGGAGATAAATCTGGCTGCACAGGCACTCTTGGTGGACTTGTGTTTGCATAAAGTATATCTCTATCCTAGAATAAGATCTAAATTAAAAACTTGGGTGCAAGCAGTTTTGGATTGTTCTGATCTCTATCTGTACTCCATAGCATAGGCTGTCTCTGATTTATAGCTTTGAAAGTTTGGGGTGAATATTGCCTTTTGACTCTGTTCTTCCTATTTTCCTCCTCAATCCAAGTATCTTTTTATTCTAAAAAACACGAGAAGAAATGTCCAGACTTTTGAAGATGTGTTTCTTGTTGATATCAATGAATCATGCTGAGATTACACACAGTCAGAACTCTGAAGGTAAGTCCAGAACTTCTGTCTGAGGGGTGTATTTGTGGGATGGAAAAAGCTGTATGTAATAAATTAAGTACTGTTTAGTAACTGGGACCATGGTCTCTGCTCTCTTGACTTCATGGAGCTATGCCAGCAAAGAATTTCACCTAGACTGATTATTATTTAATAGCCTTTTTTCCCCCATTGTTTTTCTGTAAATAAATTTAATCAAAACTGCATTAAATGTTTGCAAATAAATTATATATGTATATATATATATATATAATCACTGCATACAATAAATGTATTTTTGTGTAACACAATTCACTTCTAGTAACAGGATAATCTTTTACAGATTTGCCTCCATTGTTACACAAAGCTGTGGTTAGTATTTTTATTTGATCTCTCTACTAACATTTTATATTATAATCTAAAAATAATGATTTATTACATATATTTATAATTTTTCCTTAGGAGGAAGTAATAGCTGGGAAATATCTGAATGGTAATGTACACAGTTGTTCCCACTTATGCTTCTAAAATTAATTAAATTTCGGTATCTCACCATAACTTTTTGTGTTCCATTTTTCATGTGCAGCCCTCCTAGATACACTTAATTTTCAAAGGTAATATATTACTCTCACCATCTTGATTTTTCAATATTATCATGCACTTCAGATATGATCTGTTTCATTTCCACAGAAACTGGAACATTATGGATAGAATGAAATTGGCACATTATTACTTGGATTTAGGTCTCCTGGGAGGAGTATTTCCTATTAACAGGGAAAAACCTGTTTGTCTTGAAAAAGAAAAAAAAATTATAGTATGAGGATGAGAATAAATACTTGCTACAATTTTCAGACGTTTTGACAATTAAATTGGCTCACATGTGTCCAAATTGTGTCTTAAGGAAATTAGGCAGTTCCAGCTTTCTGTCTACCTCCTTCTTTCAGTCCCACTCCATTCCCCACCCTCCAGCTCCTGGTGGCTTTTGAATTATTTGCTAATTTTGTCTAAATTTGAAAGAGCAGTATAAGCCTCAAAGGCCATTCCACTCCTACATATTTTGAGAAAATCAGTGGCTATGTAAAGAAGACATAGTGAAATTAATGACTTTAATGAGGGAAAGGCAGCAGTTACTCCCTGTACTTTCTGCAAGCAGATCAGAACAGGCATAATGGGGTGCCAGGAAGCACATGCCTGGAGATGGTACTAATGGCAACACCTTGGAAAATTGAATTTATTGTGGGTGGTTGTGGAATCAGATGGAAAAAAACCTAATTAATTCCCTTTTCCATTGAACCATATATTCTCATTGCATTAAATAGATCAGCTATTACTCTGGCTAGGCCAAAAAGCTGAATACTTTTGTCATTATGGTCTTAGCATCACTCTTTGTTTGCCCTTTTCTTTTTGACTCTTATAATCTGCTATTTAACTTGTTATATTATTTTACCAGCATTTTTGGTCCTGTTTTCTCTTACAGCTCTAATGTCTGGACAGCAGATCTGTTTACAAAAGTCATGGCATATTTTCATGCCCAGGAAATTATGTTTACTCTTAACAGCCTCCAGGTTTGTGACATTTAAGATGCATGAAAATTTTTATTTGAAAAGGAATTTAAAAACCCCAACCTATCTCTGTAGCCAAAGCTAGGTGGCCAATGATAGAGGTAATTAACATATCTACAGGATAACACCTAAATAGGAAATAGGAATAGGTTGTCTTTTTCCCCTTAGATTGCAGGAATATGCAAGGCAGAAATAATAACAAGAATCTTTTTTTGCTTTTCCTCTGATGGGAAGCAGGAATTAGGAGTTTTCAACTCATTGTTTCTGAGTTGAGTGTATATAAAGGCTGTTTTTCCAGAAAATGATGGGTTTCTCCCAGATTTTGACTGGATGTACTTCACACTGCTCCTTATGGAATAAGAGGCTCCAGAGCATCCTACAAAATGCTTCCATCTTTTAAAGCTCCTCTGAATGCTGTTTTTGTAAGTTATCCATGTGGAAGTGATACAGGAAGGAGTTGTTCCTCCTGCTGCCAAGGATTAGCGATGAGCTGCTTTAAGTGGTGCTGCACCCAGCTAATCAGACCTGAGTCCCTCCCTCATCCCCACACACACTGAAACAGGGAAGTGTCAGCTGTGCCATCCCTGAATCTCAGCCATTCCCAGAAGCTCCACAGTGCTTGCACCCTGTCCCAAACTCCGTGTCACTGTCACAGCTCATCCTCACCTACATTTTCTTGCCACTGCCCCTTTCCTTTGTCAGATTTATTGGCAGCCCGAGGCTCTCAGCAGCCTGAACCCTGAGGCAAAAAGGAACTGTATTAATATTTGGTGGTGGCAATGGAGGTTAAGCAAAGGCAGCACAGAACAATTGCAACTCAAATTGCCAACCAATTCTGAAATAGTTCTGTCAGGAATTAGAAGGGATTTTATGCCAGTCTGCTGCTAATGAGAGTTACATTTATTTCTGTTCCAATGTTATGATTCCCCTTAAATTTTTCAAACCAGGCATGAGATTGTTAAGTGGTAATGCAGCTTGATGCAAGAGAGAATATTTTTGGCTTATGACCTGGTAGAGACTTTTCCTCCTATCTAATTGCACATTTCCTTCCCTTTTTTAAGTAATAGGCACATGGTACCTGATTTTTTTTTCTTTTAGGTTTTTTTTTAGCTCTCTAAAAGTTTCATTTTCACAGCTCTGCTGTGTGAAGCAGAAAAGCTTTATTACTCTTGTTTTATGAAGTGAGAAACTGAGGCATCTTTGTTAAAAAGCTCCCTCGAGAGGACTTGTTCATAAAGCCAAGAATAGGATTTGAAAATAACTGTCTTTCAGAATGCATTTAGATTATTTTTGTTTTCAGTTTGTGTGGAGAATAGTTATTTTGATCATTGGCATCACAGACCATGTAGAGCTAAGCACTTACTTAGTCCTCCTTAAGCACAGATTTTCAGGGAGTGAAAGTACAATAGTATGAGTTTTATGTATATTACACATATTTTTCTATACTTCAGATGTCCATAAAAAGTTACCTGAAGAACCTTTTATACCAGCCTAGGCAACTACTGTCTGAATTGCAGCAACTTGATGAGCAGCAGTTCCAAACTGCAATGAAGTACCTCTTCAACAGCAAAAAGGAGCATCTTGTAAGTGAGTTTCCACTTGTGAAAAGGAAAAGCTGTCAGTGGTTTAGATAAATGGAAAGGGATAGACTGGGGGATCACAGTGCAGGCCCTGCAGTTACTTACCTGGCTTGGATTGGATCCCAGGACTCCCTCTCCTCTTAGGTTAGACTTAGTCCATTTAATTCTGATTGTCTAAAAGCTGCTGCAAGTCCAAGTCAGTCATTTGGATTTTCACTATAATCAGTACAGAGAAACTCATCTTCAGAGAATGGTTCACCCTCCTACAGTAACACTTAATGTAGGTAGGTAGGGCCAGTTACTCTCAGGGAGTATCTTCGTTTTTGTGGCTGGAAAGAGAGCCAAGATGGCTAAAGAAGGTAAAATTAGTAATTTTGATAGTCAGCCATTTGGATTATCTTTGAGTTTCATTTTGGTTTTGTAAAAAAATTCAAGCTGATCTCTGCCCAATGCCAGAAACAAATTATCTGAAGTAACGCAAACAACCAGTAGTTTGCAGCTGTTTTTTATTAGAACAGCATCCTATTCTTTGTAGAGTGCCCTGTGTCAGGCCTCAAAATGAACAATATACTAAATTAATCAGAGATACTACTTTACCACTATGTTGCTTGCAGGAAATAGGAAATATCATTCTTGATTGGGGCAAGACTAGAAAGAGGATTTTTCAAAGCCCAGGAGTAAACAGGACCTTGTTCCTTGTAACACTGGATAAATGCTTCCTGGCTCTGAGTGCCCTGGACTGTGTGGATATCCTCAGTCAGATTCTGCGTGTGTCAGCAGTGAACTATCTCCAACCTGATGTCATTGGGAGCCTCCCAAACCTTCTGCTGGAGGATGCTTTCAGAAACTTGTAAGCCATTTATTTTTTAGACACAAATGATAGTATGTTGGATTTGCTGACTATTTAAAAAGAGGGTCTCAGTCTGTTTTCCAGATATAGCTTTCTGCTTGTGTGTAAAAAATGCTGTTTTTAAAATCATTTATCTATGTCATTAAAAAAAAGAATGTTAACTCATCATTGAACTAACATGCCCTTTATCACCTAGATCGTCATTATTCAAGGACCTCTATGACAGAACCTCAGCAAGCACTCAGAGAGCTCTCTATGGCTGGATGAAGCAGATTCTACAGAAATCTTACAACATAAGTGGTACGTTACAAAGTGTTTTCTTCTTGCTTATCATAAGAGAAAAGCACTCATCAAAAGGCCTGTGCATTGTACTGAACTGTTTCCCCAGTTTAACACAAGTCTGTTTAAGAGAAGTTTTTCTGCAGAACACAGTAAGTATAATGTGTTTGTTACTCATGACAAATAGTTCTCCAAAGATTCTTGAACTTGCAGAATAGAATCATGCTATTGTTAAGACTGGAAAAGACCTTCTGGACAGAGCCATAGACAAAGTCTTTTTCTAGTACTCCAGCTTTTTCTCTCTGTACTGTTTCTAAGTCTGAAATAGGATACAGTGGTCAGGTGCTCTGCCAAGGCGTGTCATTCTCTTCTGTTTTTCAATTCTGAACTCCTGTTCAGACGAGAAAAACAGCTCTGGCTCAGGATACATTATCCACTGCACTGTTTAAAAACACAAAAGAAATGCAGGTTGTTGTGGTAGCTCTACTGCACATGGCATTAACTCAATCAGCAAAGGGACAAGATAAAACCAAAGTTAATTAATCCTGATTGGATGCATTTTTCTGCATCTGTTTGCCTGGTTAATGTGCCTGAAACAGCTGTTCCATAGCTGGGACAGGCAGGACGAGCTCCATGAGGGGGTTGTGCAGGGCACTGAACCATCAGTGCGTGGGTTTCACTGAACATCCCAGCACAGCTGTCCTGGGAGCATTTTAGACTTTCAGATGTGTGTGTTCTTCCTCTTTCCCTAGAAATCAAAGGTAAAATGCCCACTTGCTCCAGTGGAGCTAAACTTGCCTCCTGGATCCCCTGCCATTTCAAAATATCAGAGTAACCCAGTAAGTCGTGGAGAGGAGGTTCATGCTGCTGCTGTGAGGTGATGTTAGCACCAGTGCATTGCTGGGGAAGCAAAGGTGCAGAAATTGCCTGGTGCTACTCAGCAGTCCTGGGAAAATCCCTCAGCACCATCTTGGGTTGTGTCTGAAGCATTGGTGGACCCTTGATTTGTGGAAGATCACCCAGCTTGGGAGGGACTGGGAGTTGCTGTGCCTTTTTCCTTCTGGCTGCTGCTTCACGTGCCAAAAGCAGCACAGATATGTGAATCCAGCCCCAGGGCATTGAGTGTGGGCTGATTCCCAGCTGGTTGTGGCAGTGTGAACCATTAGCCCTGGGCAGGCACACTTGGACTGGACGTCTAAAGCTTCCTCAAGTTTGTCTGCACTCCCCAGGCCACAGCAGAGTGCAGGAAGAGTCCTGCAGGAGGGTGATTTATTCACTTTATATGTGGGTAGCACTGGGACACCTGGGATAGGGATCAGTTTTTGGGGATCACAGCTGCCATGGCTGGTAACTGCAAGCCTGCTCTGCTAAAGGCCACAGTCAACATCCTTAAGTTGTGCTGGTTTGTTTTTAGCTCTCTTGTCATGTCTTTCAACTCTCCTAATATTCTGGGTAATGGGAGGTAATATCACTTTAAAAAATGCAGGCCTGACAGGTCTGCTGGGAGCATCATCTTGTCTCAGCTAAGGAGCTTAGATCTGTGTTTTCGAAAAAATCATTTAATGGAGTCCTTCAGCTTCTGAGAGATGCAAGATGTTTTTTTTCCGACACTGGAAACTCTTCAAAGTGCACTGATGATTTTATTTTAACAGAATTATAAGTATCAGCACTGCCAAGCAATTTGTTCAGAGGTGTCACACACTGAGCCATCCTAATGGAGAAAACAGTGGCTCAGGGTACCCATGGAGTCCATAAATATGTTTTTTCTCAGGGATATTTGGATCTTGATTTCATTTTCAATCCTTGGGAGAATGTGACTAAATTAATACCATTTTTTAACTGTTATGCAGTGTTTTGTGGTTTTGTCAGCCCATTTCCATGTGGGTATTTGAACAGTTTTTCATTTTCTCCATTATTGCTATTGTATATTGCTGAAATAAGTGCCATAATCAATAATAATGTATAAAACATATAAAGTATCGTGCCTTCCTTATGTTCTTAAATAATGCATTTGATTAGGAAAAGTGAATTTAAAGAATACTGCTCCATATTTAATACTTTTGGGTAAATTTTTTCTGTCCTACACTTTACCCATTCTCTATTTCGACAACATAAAACATTAATTGTTTTTATATGAGAAAGTTTGAGGCACTTGAAACTCTATTTAATTTTCATTAAAAAATTTATGGGCTCATGAAAGTGTGGTGCTAAAATGTAGCAAATGGAGGGAACCTGATTCTCTCCGCAAAGGGTTTTTCTGATTTGCAGATTTTTTTAATTATTTACCTATAACAATATACTGGGTAAAATATATTTGAAAAGTACTTGCTTTCTTAACATTGTAGTGAGTATTTATTTGTACGAAACAGAGTTCAATGAATCAACTTCTTGGGTCAGTGCAGAAAGCCTATGGATTTTGGGAAGATACATGGTCCATCTCCCATTAGAAGAAATTCTGAAAATTAATCTCAATGAAGTAAGTAACAAAGTGTGGTTGGATATGTCATTGCCAAGTGATGTCAGGTACAAACAGTATGAACACAAATGCAAACTTAAACATGAAAAAAAACTTTATATATTTTAATTAAATATAAAGAGAAAATACAGAGGGAAAATATAAATGTATTCTTTACAAAATTCTTTTATATTTTTAATTTTAAAGTGCCTGTCATTAATATGTAATTATTTATCTGTGACTTCTGTGACTTCCACTGAAAGGAACCAATGATTAAAGACCCTCAAATTATATGACATTTTAGCAGAGAATCACTCAAATCGCTCACTCAGCTTTGTCTTCAGAAATACTGTTTAATCCAAATCTTCCTTTCTCTATAAAATGAACAGGCTCAATGGATATTGAGTATCAGACACACATTTTATAGGATGCATTGTCTCACAGTGCTGATGTGTGGTTTTCTTTGGCTGGTCAGATCAGACTGTTCATTAGCTATGACAATGCAACGAAGCAGTTGGACACGGTGTATGATATCACACCAGAGGTTGCACAGGCCCTCCTGGAAAGGATCAACGCATCAGGATTTGATATGAGGAACACTTCAACTATCTACAGGCAAGGCTGCTTTGCTTTTTCTTCTATGGCTGTGTATGGATGGAACAACTAACTAAGGAGAAAGTGGAAATCGATAATGTGGCACAGCTTTTTCATTCCAGCAGAAAAATCCAGTCTGAAATCCAGCCCTGTTTAGCAACAGTGAAGAATTGCTACTTTATGAATTTTTGGAGGTGTGCCTAATTAGCTAATGCTTTGTCTCCTCTTCCACAGTGAGGAGATGCCTGTAGCATTCATAGGAAGTCTGCAGCAGTATCTGGGGAACCCAGGCAGAACTCCACCACAATGTAGACCAATAAAATAAGCTGGGACAGCAGGACATGAGTTGTCTTGGATGCTTCAATCACAGAATGTGGAGGTGTTTGTTGGAAATCATGTTACAGTTAGGATTGAAGGAGGAAATCTCAACATCTGCCAGCCAGGACTGCAAGTGGGTTTTAAATGACATGGGCGTCACCAGAGAAGCCACAAAGTGAAGCGGTGTAAAGCCTGCCCTGCTGTCCTCTTTGTCCTGCAGGGTGGATATGAGCCATGCTTAAATATGTTTGAATGTTAGGTGTGTAAGCAGGAAACTGGGCTGTCAAATCTGCACTGACCTAACTTTAACAATAACAAAAAACCAAAATAAACTGCTGTTACTCATAAATATGAATCGAGCGTGAGAAAGCTCTGCACTCCACATTTACATTTACACTGTCATATCAATGGATATATTTAGTCCCAAGACAATGCTGTCTGAAATTATTTGTAGTCTCCTTGGGGGATACCTTGGAGCTTTAAACTAATGGAGAATATGCTTTATGGCTTCAGAGCTCCTGTCATTACTGCAGTGCAGCTCACCGACTTCCATGAAGCATTGCTCATTGTCGGAGGAGTAAGCGAGAGAAGAATTATGCCCACGCTCTAAATTTCAATGTCAGAAATCTTTAAAATGATTTTGTCACTCACAAGAGCTGCCACATTCTCACAGATGAGAGAAATGTCATGCTCCATAATCCTTAATATATTCCATTTTTACAACACACTTAGTTTATGTTACTCATTTTAACCATACTGTTGATTTAAATGCACTTTTACTTTTCAGAAGTAGTGTTATTCATTTCTCCTAATCCCAAAGGAGATGAAGAGCTCTTGGTGGCTATGCAATAATGCATCAGAATGTACTTATTTGTTATAAAAATGCTCTTATAGATGTTTCTTTGATTTGTATGTTGGTTTGATGCTCTCCCATGAATTCAGATATGCTGCTGAAGCGGTGTTTTGTTATATCACTGGCAGGTTGTTGTTGAGAGAGTGGAGGAAACTAAAAGCCTTTCTGTGCTGCAGAATTTGACTGAGTTTATGGTAGTCCTACAGCATTGTCCACTGCTGATTTGATTCACATCTGGACGTCATTTCCCAGACTCTGCCTGTGCTTGTCTCATTGAACTGCTAAAAACCAGGGACTGTAGCAGGAAAGCTGGGCTTTGGCCACATTTTTGAGGTTCTTGTTCTTTGTAAATTATGAAAGCAAAGGCTGAGAATCTACAGGGACAGGGAATTGACTCAGGCTTCCTACAAACCAGTTCTTCCCCATCACTATAAAGTTCGAAGTCCAGAGACAATGATGCACAATTCAGAGCTCTTTCTGTGCAGGGCTGCAGGTAAAGGCAGTAAATAAGCACAAGGTCTAAGCCAGAAGGACACCTACAACAGGCATTTCCCCATGGGAGTGTGACTCCTCCTCTACAAAAAGGTGATTGCACTTTTCAGAGGTTAATGGAAATGTTGACTTAAATATTACGGCATGGGAGCTGTGAAGGAAAATGAACTCATTTCAAAACCCTGCCTTGCAGACTGCTGTGCTGGCACAGCTGGGCAGTGAGCCTCAGTGTGCTTTCTCCTCACCAGTGTTGAACTGGATAGGTCTCCATCCATCAGCCAGTCTGTGTTTGATGTGAAATACAGCAGGCTTTGTTTAATCCTAAAATGATAAAGAGGCCATGTCCTGCTCTGGCTGCTACTTTGAAACACAAATGGATTGTGTTGCATGTGAAATCCAAGCAGGACTTAGAGTTAAAAACACCCAATCGAACCAGATAAGATCTCAGCAAGTCACTTCTAGAGACTTAGTAATAGCCCTCCATCATTTTCAAGATTATCCTGTCAAGGGGAGTCATTAACTGTGACAATCCAGCCATGGACAAATGGAACCAGAACAGGTAAATTCTCAAGCGCAAACAATCCAGGCAGAGTTCAGCTGGATGCAAAGGCCAGTGCATGTTCTCACACCACCGTTACAGGCTAAGTTTTAAGGACTGCAGGTTGAGGCACTCGTAACAAACAGAAATGGCTCAAGCTGTGATCACAAGGAGAGGGTACCAAGCTGTGCTTCCATCTCCCAACAGTGACACCTTTCATGTCAGAAGGGAGCTAATGTGTTTCTGCTCTGTAGGTTGGGTTTATTAGTTTGCTTTTATGATGACCTGGAACAGATGGATGCAGCTGTGGCCCAGGCTCTACTTCATCAAATGATTAAATGCAATCAACTGAGAGGTTTCCAAGCTGAGGTTCATGAGGTGGGTACAACACTTGTTCTTCTTGCCTAACATAATCCTGTAAACAGAGGAAGAGGGATGTTCTTAAATAAGGAAAGAAATGAGTGAAAAATTACTGGGACTTAAAAAATAAGGGAAAATAGCTCTTGAGAATGCAAAGAATAGAAACCCATTTTGGGTGTTCATTCTGTTTCATATTCCTGTTCCATATGCCTTTCACAACTGCTGTTCTATTTTTGAAATTTTATGAAGTGCGTGAATATTTGCCAATGCCTATTCCAGAGATTCCAGTTAATGTTTTGGATGATAATGGAAATCGGTTCTTTGCAGATTTTTATTTCCCATCTGCTCTTTTTTTTGATTTAGCTCAAATCTCAACTCCTAAACATTGCCATTCAAAACCAGACATTGAATGATACCCTTGGATCGCTATCAGATGCTGTGGTTGGACTAACTTCAAGTCAGCTGGAATCTCTGTCACCTGAAGCAGTGCATAATGCTGTTGCAACATTAAACCAAGTCTCAGGGTGGGCAAAGAGCCAAGTTATGATTTTATCCAGTAAATATCTCTCTTATGAAAAGGTACCTCTGATAACAGATTTCCTACCTTCTGTTTTTAAAAGTGAAATAGCTTCTTCTCAACAGTAACTGTAAATTTTGAAAGCTTTAGTACAAGAATTCTATTTAGTTAGTGGCCTGAAAATGTATTTAAATCAAATAAAAACATCCAAGATTGTACATCCCAAAGTAATTCTCTAGTAACAGAGAGAATGAATATTTGGATTTGGCAGTTGTATATATTATTTTGTCTGTGTCACTGCCCTAAGTGGAATTTGCATGAGCAGAGATCCCAGGCTGTGTATTCAAATATACTGTAATGCAAGGATTCAGGTCCTGGTTGAAGTTTCAGAAAAAAGAACTTCTGAGAAACTTCACACATTTGTTCCATGGACAGACACAGAAAATGCATTCCCAGGCACGAAATGTACTAAGTATTTAACAAGAATGGTTTTGCTTTATTTATTGACTTTTGCTTTTAAATATATCTGCTGTTTTTGAGAAAACTTCCTGGTTCCTTGTGCTGTTGCCCCTGCAGGTTTTATCATTTTATAACGTGAGCCAAATGGGCGCCTTGGTGACAGGAATTGGCACCCGGTCATTCCACAGCATGAACCCCAGGGAGCTGGCTCAGATTATTCGAGGCACAATGTCCCAGTACTTGTCTGACTTATCTCCTGCACAGCAACAGGGCATCCTCAGGAAGGTGATTATAAACTCCGGTGTGTGGCAGGTTCTCTCTGCATCAAGAGCACATTAACCAGAACTGTAGAGCATGAATTAAACCAAGATGTGTCCTTTAGCTCAATGGTTAATGGTTCTACTGGTTTTTTTCTGAACACCATGTGTATTTTGAAGGCTCTCTCTTGTTTATTTCCGTTGTATTTTTAATACCGTCATGCTTTTCCTTTATCCTCTCAAGAGAAACATTACACAGAGTAGAAAGAAGGGAAAATCCTGTAAATCTAAGCATCCATTCAGAAAAGCCATGTATTTCTGTGTTCCTCTTTTTAGATAGCTGCATCTGGAGATTTTTCCTCATCAGTCAAAGATATACAAGGACCTTTCTTTAAAGAAGTCTCTATTCCTGGTTTATGGAAGCAGACTGGATATAATTCTTCAATGCTGAAAGAAAAAGAGCTAAGAAGCAGCCAGGTAAAAATTGTTATGCAGTTCCCATTTCACTGTAATTTAGTGTGATGGAAGAATTGGAAAAGTGGTGTAATATATTTGTGTTCAAGGAACACAGGTAAAAGGAAGTGCCCCAGTTATATCTCAACAAAAACACCAAAGGCCATTTAGAGCCCAGGCAGCATTATGAGACAATGCTATGGAAAAGGAAGCATTAACATGATGAATTTAAGCCCCCAGGTTTCTGCCATGTAAATTTTCTCTTTCCACTACTGTATATTGGACACTTGCATATAAAATCTTTGACTCTGTCCAGAGAGATGAAATGTTGAATCAGGTGATTTCCAGAGGTCCCTTCAACCCAGTTTTTCAGTGGTTGTGGGCCACGTACAGTTTAACATTATGCCATAATGTCAGTCAGTAATGTCTTGTCTTGTGGAGAAAAAATTCAGTACTGGATGCCAAACCTTTTGGTTGCTCAAGCTGGGCCATAGAAGGACCTTTAGAGCACATAAGAGAGCTCAGAGTACAAAAGCCTTGCAGTAGTTACTGTCTCTTACAACTGGATTAAGTAAACTTAACTTTAATTACAGTGGGTTTATTTTCAGGCTTTGTACCTGTATGAATTACTGTCTAAGGAAAACTATCCTGTTGACCTTCTGAGGTATGGATTATATCTCTTTTGAAATGGGGTTTAAGACTAGTTTTGTGATGACAGCAACTTTGAGGTAAACAATATGTGGTTATTATGTATTACCTTATGTTTATTCATTCCTGGACACAACAGGATAATTCACCTTTCTTATTAAAAAGGGTCTTCAAAACCAAAATCAGGATCAAAGCATTGCAGAGGTGTGGGTGTTTTAAGGCTTAGTTGATATTTTTCAATTTGTTTGCATTTTTACTTTCAAGAACCTTTTAACTACAAGAAATGGGAGAGGTGAAGAAAATGTGTCTTAGGATGGGGTCATGGGAAGAAAGGGCTAGATCCTGCTTAAATATTCAGAAGATTGAAATTTGCTTTTCATATCAGCACAGGACAGCTTGTGAAAGGAATAACTTGTCATCTCATTGGAAGTATGGACACAGATGTATTTTTAAACAATTTTAAATTCTTTGAAATGAATCTTCATTTGCTTTCTCCATATCAGGTAAAACAAAGAAAAAGATTTTATGTACATAAGCATACTCTGCAATATCCAAATTAGGTACATTAGAATTTAGTTCATTCTATTTTGTCTTTGGTTTTGGGTTTTTTATTTTTTCAGAATCCTGTATGTCTCAAGTTGTCTGTTGGCATATTTTATTTAAATTTTTTATGTGTGAGTTTGTCTGTTATCATACTTCATTTTGACAATTTCATCTGTCACTTAAAAATTACAAGAAATTCCTACAGCCCTTCTTGTTAATTCATGAGTAATCTGTTTGGAAGTACAGAGAAGTTTCGAAAACAGACAAATGCTTTCATGTTCCCAAATATAGGATGTTCCATCTCTGATGTCTACAAAAAGAAAACTAAAAAAAGCCAGATAAAAATGCTCTCTGAAGATAATATGCACAGTCTTATATATGCTAATTTATATACATGCTGCAATAAACAAGCTATATTTTTATTCTTACTCAAAATTGCCAGAGGTTTTAAGATCCTAAATTTTTGTTGCTTTTAGGTTAATTGTTTGGCTTGGAAATTTTGGAAAGTCTCCAATGCATCCATTCCTCCATTCCTCTTACTGGCACTTCCGTGAGTTACATCTTAGTCCATCTTAACTTCTGAGCACTTTTTAAATAATCTCTTCAGTCCTAAGAAAACTGATCTTTCAAACAAATGGTAATTTATCAAAAGTGGTCACTGACTGTAGGCAAGATTGTCTCAAGTGAGAGTTGGTCATACTTTGTGTCTTTTAGTACAGTGCATTTTTGTCACAGTTGTGGATGTTTTTTCCCTGTAGGTGGGCTTATTTGGTGTAGGTTTGCTTATTTGTTTAGGGGGCTTTTTGAGAGCGGATATATAAGACAAAACCACTGGGTACTGCTGAAGCATATTTCTCTGCATGGTTAAAAACATTCCAGTGTGTTTTAAGACATTTGTGTAAGTTAGCAAAACTTGTCAGTGACAGTTTTCTTTCTTAGAAAAAAACCCTTGCATATTGGTAAGAACTCCTGAATTGTGGAACTTGTTAATTCCTTCCTGTCTTTCTTTGCCATTTTCTCACTTTCTGTCTCTCCTGCCCCTTCTCTTTCTCTCTTTCTTTGTGCATAAGGGGATAATAGGAACTGAAAACCATTCTTTTTGTGGAATATTTCTTAATTGAAAAAAGTAAGAAAAGTATTCAGTATAAAAGGCTCTACTCTATTTAACAACTATAAAATAATAACATAAGGACTTCAATGCAAGGCTTCCTACAAACTGCTTCACACAAATGCAAGGCTACACACAAACTGCAGTTATTTGGCCTGTGCAGATGTGGGCTGTGGCTTCATTTGCAGAGGTTGTCTGCCACTCTGTGTGGAGAAGAGCATCATTTTGTTTAATTGGGCAGGATTTTTGGATTTTGATAAAAAGGAAACCTACTCTAAAAGTACTTGTGGTCCTTAGGCCACCCACCACATCTTCATTCATCAGTGAATTATTCCTAATAAAACGGAGAAAGGGGAAAAGTTTCTGAACTGTAGACAGTCTTGTTTCATATGGTGTTATAGCATCTCAGAGCACTTTCATCCACATGCAACTATTTATAATTCTTAGCCATTTTTTGAAGTTCATTTCATGTCGTGTTGAACTGGAAGAAGATGGGTGTTGAAGTAAGGTGAGGATTAACTGCAATTTTTTTGGCCCCTTTGGTTTATGATTTTTCAAGTCTAGCCTTGTCTCTAAATGGTTCTGTCATCACAGATTTCATGGGTGTGGTTGTGGTTGTATGAAGGTCAGGTTTTCACTCTGAGACTGTTTGAATTCTTTCTGCAGTTCTGAGTACCTGGGGTATGTTGCAGGCCCTTTATGTGTCCCTTTCCTTGAACGTCTGGGGGAGACTGGAATGGATCTTCTGAACCCAAGCCATCACAAAAGGGATGCTGTCCTGCAAAAAGTACAGGAGTGCTTGGTGGGTATGGCTAAGGGGGGTCAGCAGAGGAGGAGACACCATGGATGAGGAGAGAGTCACCACCTACATGAGTTCTTCACCCATTCATCTGTATTCTATTGGGGGGTTTATGTACTGTATCAATTTTATTGTTTGCTACTTAAGGAAATCTTTTGACACCTTGCTTAGCAATTTTTTCTTGACTCCATACATGTTACAAAGTATTCTCATGAAATGTCACTGCTGGCCAGTACAGCCTGGAGCTGACCAGTTTGCACCTGGAGCTGTTCCCCTGGCTCCAAGCAGTGCCAGTCCTGCAGAGCTGTTGCGGCACAGGGAGCTCCATGGGAGAGGTGGTGGTACCAGGAGGATTTTGTGACTTCTGCTGTCTGGGAACTGCAGCACTCACCAGTTTCTAGGGGAAACTAGTTCTTTGATGTAGCTGTGGCTATTCCTGTCCTTACACATAGTACCAGCTGTATAATCCCCAGTGTTTTGGCAGCTGCTTGAGAAATCCCTCAGAGCTCAGCCTTCTAACAGCAAGAACTTGGGGCCCCTCTGCTACAAGGGGCCGGGTGAGGGCTGTGCTGCCAGACAGAACTGCACCAGCTCTGCAGGTGCTGGGTGGTCACATTCTTTATGTGTGATTCAATATGGAATAAAGAACACTGAAAGTTCTGAGAAGTGCTTATGAAATATCATCAGTTGGATTGGTAAAAAAGAAAATATAAGGCAGTTTCAGCAGAAATTGTAGATTAAGTTGCCAGTGCAAACTGTTGTGTCTTTGTTCCTTAAAGGTTAAATGAGTTGTGATGCAGCTGAGTGGTACAGGGCAAGAGGCAAGGTTAGCTCTGCCAACAGGGCAAATGCTTCTTGTTTCAGAACAGCTCCATTGCTGATGAATATGATGTTGACCTCCTTGGAAATCTAATCTGCCACTTACCTCCAGCCTTTCTGCATGGCAGAATGTCCCTGAAGGCAGTGGCAGCAGCCGTACATCAATTCAAACTTTGCCAACAGCTCAGCCATGAGCAGAAGACTGAAATTAAATACAAACTCCTTCAGTTGTATGGGTAAGGTATTGGATACACCACCTTGGTCATGCTGGTGGTTAGACCATGCAAACACCAAGCCTTTGCTTTGCCCAGATGAACTGCAGTGAAAACAGCACAAAGCAGCTTCTGTCACTGCCCAGGGTCGAGGTCTTGTCCCCTAGAATGACATTTCTGTTCTTGTGTGTAATGTGATAACTGTGGAACAAAATACAACCTCAGGGACACCCTGCATGATTTCAGTCCCAGAGGAAAAGGAGAGAAAGTGTAATGTTTAAGAGAGGCAGGCAAATTGACTCACTGGCCTGGCAAGAGAAAGGGGTTACAAGCAGAGAATGGTGCAGGAACACAAAGAATGGGAAAATGAAAGTGGGATACTTGGTGTGCTGGTGTGAGAAGACAAATAAAGAAGACTGCAAGCACCTATGGCAACAGGAGAGAGTAGAGAAGAAGCAGAGGGGTATAAAGTTTGAGCATCTGAAGCAGCAGAGTGGGCAGCATGTTGGGTGTCACTAAGATTAGGAGGGCGATCAGAACCTCACTGGTATCGTTCCTGCAAAGAACAAAGCCATCCTCTCTCTGGCAAGAATATACTGTTTCTCTCTTGCATTGTCCCTTAGAAGTATCTTGCATTTGAAAAGGGCGACTGGACACACAATTTCTAACCACCCCTTCACCCTGAAGTCAGTCACTTGATCCACCTAATCACATTAGATGCTGTTCAGCTTCCTGCTAGTCAGCATTTTTCTGTGATAGGATAGCTATATTCTCCACCAGATCCCATCCCTGCATTGATCTTTATACAAATCAGTTTTATTGAATCATGTCACACTGTGCTAAACAAGATTTTACTTTATTTTATATTATTTAATTTTGAAAATATTTAAACATCCTCATAGTGGAGCAATAAAGCAAATAAAATTGTTTATGGAAACAAGAGCTAGTAACCTATTTGTTACTACCCTATTCTGTAGGGTCTGTAAGGCTGAAAATTACTTATCCAAGTGCTTTATTAAGTCACCCACCAAATGGGTTGATTAACATTTGTCAGATTTGGATGATGTTTCTACTTCTCTTTTGATAACCATTTTGCAGACTACTATTGCAATATGAACTGACAGAAAATGGTAAATTTTCTTTCAAAGAATGAATTATTTCTCCTTGTTCAAACACTGTAATGCTAAGAACACTTGACTATAGAGGGAGAGCTCCATCACCCCCATATTTGAAGGGTTTTTCTGATTATATTGCAAGTTCCACTAATGCCCTATGCCCAAAGAGATGAGAAAATGCAATCTGATGCTAAAAACAATGAATCATCACCTTGGCATAGAACTGTGTTTCCTGTATGGTAAAGTATCATAAAAACACTAAAGTTTTAGCATTATTTTTATTGTAACATTCTTTATTAATATAATTTTTCCAAATATTTTTTCAGCTCCTCAAACAACTGGACAGCAGAAACAACATTAGATGTTGGACCATTCATAGCTCTGCTGTCAAAAGAGGAATTAAAAGTCCTTGCTGAAAAGGTATGCTTCTATTAAAAATTTTAGATTTGTAACAGATATTTTAGAACTTGGATTTGTGAATGTCATAATGCAGTCTAAATTATGTAACCTGAATACTAAACCAGGTAAACAATTATTTTGTCAAGGAACCCTGTGTTAATGTTTCACATATTCTTGACTACATCAAATGAGATTTCTTCTTGAGAGTAATGTTACTATAAACAATTATTTGCATGTGTACAATGACAATTGTACAATGTCACACAGAAAAAAAAAGGGGCATTTATAGTGACACAGATTCATTTTTAGTACTTTACACCTTGCAGTGCTCTTTACTCCATCCCTCTGCCTTCCAACCATAAAAGTTGTGTTTCTTATCCTGTTATTAATGGGATCATACTGATCAAATTAGCATTTATGTGTGTGGCCCTTTGCCCTGGGGCCAGCG
This sequence comes from Picathartes gymnocephalus, assembly GCA_013390045.1. NCBI lineage: Eukaryota > Metazoa > Chordata > Aves > Passeriformes > Picathartidae > Picathartes > Picathartes gymnocephalus. The sequence goes on from WEKY01001294.1 coordinate 301,923, forward strand.
TAGCACAAGTAATGATATCTGATGGCCTCAGTGTTGCACTTTGTAGTTTCTTTTCCCTCTTTAGTTCATATAATCTTAATTTTTTTATGCATAGGAGTAAACTATACTGGAATGAGGGATTCATTCTTCAGCAGAAATATGTGAACACAGTCAGCAGCTTTTCCACTGGAGATAATGCTTATAATTGACCAGATAGAGCAGGACTCTTCAAAGGAAAGGAAGATGTCTAGCAGAGTGGAAGAGAGAGGTCAAAAAAGCCTAAAGAAGGCAAACAGGTCAAAGTTACTTCTCATTATTTAATTGGGTCCCTATCCTCAGTTCTTATACTTATCTGGCAAATTTAAGACAAGCAAAATGAAGCCCAAATTAAAATGATGGAACTCATTGCTCAAGGAGGGCCTGGACACACACACCAATCAGGCAGAGCTCATGTGTTGCCAGAAGCTGAGAGGGCATACAGGAGGGAGAATCACTCAGAATTTTCTTTGTTCCTAATTTTTTCTTCCTCAAATATGTACCAGTGACCTTTCAGTAGCAGCCAATTACTCTTTTATGAAACATCTGCACAATGGTACGAGACTGAGCTGTTACTAACCCCTGCTTTGCTAAGGTCTGCACAAGTCTCTCTCCACAGATTGGTTTGTTTTAAAAGGGAGAGAGAAGCCTTATTTATTCTTTCTTTTCTTTTGAAGTTCCCAGATATCATTTTACAAATAGCAAAGACAATTGGACCAGTTTCTTCAGATGAAGAGCTTCTATCAGCTGTGTTCCAGTCAGTCTCCAACAGCACTGGCAGCATCCACTCATCTCTCAGCAGAGCTGGTCAGTATTTCATCTGGGGCCTCTGCAAACTGCTGCCATTTGGGGCTGACATGGTGCAATTCAAACAGGCTTTGTCTCTCTTTGTCATCTAACGCATTCTGAGAAGCCAAATAGTAAAAGTGAAGTATTGAGTAACATAAAGACTTTCGGCAAAAAGTAGTGAGAGTCTTCATTCTGCTGCTCATCAGAGTTGTATGATGCACGGACTAATTGCTGAAACACTTTCATTACAGGACTGCAAAATTAAGCATTTCCTGGAATGTTTCTGAGTGTATAAAGGAAAAAGATGAATGATTTAAATTTGAGGGATTTGTTTCTTTTTAATTTTTTTGTTTATTTTTACTTTGTAATCTAATTCAAACCCCTTGAATTAAAAACCTGTGAAGGTGACAAGTTACCATTGTGCCAAAAGATTGCACATAGTAAATCCTTTGCCAGACATGAGCATATGGTGACTGATCTATTCTTAAATCTGACAGTGGTGGCACTGTGTTTTTTCTGTGCAAATGGGCAAAGTTTATAATCGTCTAAAAGGTATTTTAATTAGCAACAAAACTAATCTACTGGAATCTCTGGTGATGAATGGATCATTTTCTATGACGTACATGCTCTGAGTATATTCTATTATTATAATAACTATTCTTTCTCTTATCTGAAATTCACCCAGGCAGAATTTGTAAGCTGTGCCATCCTGTGCCATGGAAAACAATCCTGCTGTGGGGAAAGCTTTTGAAAAGCACCAATAGGAATTTAGACTCAAACAAATTCAAGGAGTTTGATATTGTCTGCCTTTGTCTTTGAAAATCCTCCCATTGGTTCTCTGCCTAGCAGAATAGAGGTTCAAGCTCTCAGCAAACCCTGGACTACCACGGAAATCCATCTGCTTGTATAGCAGGAACTCTCAATGATGACTGTGTGTCTCTGGGAATGAATTTGCCTCGTACAATGCTGTATTCATAGACAGAGAGAGGTGGAGGGAGTTCTTATAGTTGTGATTTTTCATAGCCTGAAACAAAACATGACCTCAGTTGATCAGAGTCATTACACAATCATCAGGCTCTAAAAAAAGCAGGATCGAGCTGGTGAAATAGCAGGATGTTAGTTCACCTGTATGCATGAAATTCACTCTTCCTTCCACAAGTAAACCAGCAGATCATAAGTCATATTTCTTTAGACATGGTCCACACAACTAAAGGTTCAGCAGTGAATATTTCAGTCTGCTTGTGCCCTTATGTGTGCTTTTTTAAGCCTCTGGATCTACATGAATCCCAAAGACTGCTCTAATCAGCCCAGCTGATGTCCAGTGCAGTTGCAGAGCTCTGTCATCTGCATTGCAAGTCCAGTGTAGACCTGCCAGTGAAGCTGATGGTCTTTGTCAAAGGATAACTTGGCTCCAAGGCTATGGAGTCTCCTCAGTCTTCACTTGGGCTGCACGAGCTCAGCTGGGGGCAGTCTGGGAGATGAGAAGTTGAAGGATTGTTTGTGCTACTCTAGGAAATGCTTCTGCAGACTAAACATGGTATTGAACTTCTGTTACCAAACAATATAATCAGCACCATACAACTCACACAGTGGTTTCAGTAAGGAGTTAAGTTTAATTACTGATTTGTAAATCACTGAAAAATTAGATATTACGAAAATTACTCCAGAATAACATTGATGCTTTTTCATGCCACCAGTACTGTTTTGCATTTCTCACAGACCAGTCGTGAGCTAATGTTAATAACAGTAGCAGCTACCAGTTACACAGTTCTGGATCTGTGTCTATATCAAGACAGAGAACAAAGGTTTAAAGGTGCTTAAGGCAAGATGAAACACGAAAAGCAAAACTTGGAAACTGTGTGTCTGAGATGCTACCAGCGAGCAGTGGCAGTGCTGGAGAAAGAATTCAGGTTTCTCACCACAAACACTGAGATATTATAATGTATATATATGTTTTTCATCAAACTAAGTCAATAGCAAAAGGGCAAAGTGGCATCAGATCAAAAATCTAATTAGTATTTCCATCTATAATCACATCAGTGTATCTGGTGTGTTAAAAATAATAAAATCAATGGTTTTTTTCAAGGACACGAAGTCTTAGGTTTTCATGCCTTGGGGAAGGGAGCTGCACTGTGTCTGGATGGGCATTATTTACATGAGAAAAGCTGACCTTCTGCAGCAGGGGAAAGGGAAACAATGCAGCTTCACAAGAGGGAAGTAAAGGGAGAGCAGAACATCAGCTGGTACAGGGGAAGCTGGACAGCATTTTCGTTTGCTCAACAGATTCAATCTTTTCAGTGTTCTACCCATTACTGCAGCTTCCTTTGATGCAAATAAATCCCTCCTCTGCCTCCTTTCAAAGCACAAATCTACTTTGTACATCCTCACTTTAATTTATTTATCTAGGGGAGCTTAGCTGAGGCACAACATCTGTGAAATTCATGCTTTTTACTGGTAATGACCGTATCTGAAGACATGTAGGGATTATTTGGTTTAGATAATTATTTAATAAGGTTTTCCTAAATTAGTGACAGGACAGGGAGCAGTAAACAACCACATTAGGATTCTAATTTCTGCTTTCTATCAACATTAGAGGTAGATTATTCCAGTAAAGACTAGGATTTGTTAAAACACACAATAGAAACTGTCTGGTTTGATAATGCATAGGCCCAGAACCTGACTGTAAATAAGATTTTTAAAGGCAGTTTGTCTGTCCAAACAGTTCTGTGGTAAGTGAACAGCCCTCTCTAGATCCTGACATTTTAACAATAGGCTTGACATAAAGAACAAGCACCCTGCTTCTCTGACACATCCAGCTTCTGTCTTCACCTCGTTTAAATGTCAGGCAAGTCTTACAAGACATATATCTCTTTCAGGGCATTGCAGAGTGCAAAGACCTCTCATGTCTGTTACTTTCCTGTTGAGTTGGATTCACTGTTTGAACGTGATGTTTATTCAGCTGAAGCTCTTTTTGGTGAACTTCCACCAGGGTCATCCCAAACATTTGTATTTCACTCCTGTAGAATCAAGGCTCCCAGCAAATGGTGGCTTTTCCTCAGAACAAGCCCTTGCCTGGGTTTTGATGCCTTTAGAGAATTAGACTTGAAAGAAACTTGCAAGATGCTGGTACTTCTTATTGCACACATCCATATTTTAGTTTTATTGTGGCATCCTGCATTGTAACTGTTCTGAAATGTCTGCTCTTGTCCAGCATGCACTGCCTTATATAAAGAATATAAGCAAGGTCTTGCAAATTAGGCAAACTCTAGTTTTATATCCAGCACATTAACAATATAAATATTTTTAAATTATTTAATTGTGAAATAATTAATTTATCAATATCACATCAGCTGCAGTTAATTTTTATAGTCTGTTGCTTTCTTAAATATCAATATTGCTTTGATTTATTTTGTCATCTCTTTGATGAAAATTCCTGCTATTTGACTTAATCCAGGTTGCCTGGGAACCAGAGGTCCTTCTTCAAACGAAATAATTAAATTACGAGAAGCAAATGTCTTTTGGTCAGTTCAGGAGCTGAACTGCATGGACCCAGGGACGTTTGACAAAAATGTGGAACTTCTTGGGGCTGTCTCAGGTTTTAACAGCTCCCAGCTGACTGCCTTGAAGGAAAAAGCCAAGCAGGTAACTATCCTGTCTGTGAAGGAAAATTAAATCTGTAATTTGATTTGCTGTTATTGAACTATGCAGTTCTAAAATAACTGTGCTATGTCAATGTCACTACTGCCATAAGAATATCTATGGTTTATTGGAAAAATAATGTGAGGTGGTGATAGAAGACTATTGCCTTTGCTTTAGAGTCAACAGGCAAGTAGTTCTGAGCTATTGGCAGCTGGAAAAGTGAAGTGTTTTTACTTTTGAATTGCTTTTCTGCTTGCTTCTCACTTTCATAAATGAAAAATCAGCAAGCAGTACTAGGGGCTGTTGATTGCCCTGCTGAGAATTAAGCTTGGCATGTTAAACTGTCTACATGGATGCTAAATATAGCTTACAGTGGGGTAAACCCAAACTGACTTAAAGGGAGTTATTGGCTGAATAAAGCTCCTTCTTCCACCTTCTTGTTGCAGCCAGGGACAGACCCATCAGTGGGAAATTTTAGCAAGGAAAAAACCCACCTACATTTTGTCTTTACCAGGAGCACAGTTGAACAGAGGACTGTCCTGGGAGCAGGTCAGCACTCTGGCTGTGTCTGGGGCATCAACAGAGCTCTGAGCAGTCCTGTCTGAGCCAATGTGGGCTGGCAGAGAAGTCAGACCTTGCTCTGTCCCTGTTTTTGCCATTGCACTGCTCCCTGGGGGTGACCTCCTCTTGCTGCTTTGTGGTTGCCTGCACTGCCAGAGAACGGGCAAATTCCCAAACATACTTTTGGTTCAGCAAGGAAAAGCCTCAGTGTGCAGTAAGACAAATTGTTTAGGTTGCAGAAAACTCAGAGGTGAAGAGGTCACTGGCCCCAACCTGGCCTCAGCTTCCTGTCAGCAGCATATGCTGGAGGTTATCTGTTCTCTTCCATCTCTGCAAGGCTACTCTGAAATCCCCCTCTGTCAAAATGATCCAACATGTAAAAGTCCTTTTTAGGTTCCATCAGATCATTCTGATAGAATGAGGTTGGGAAGCATCTACAAGTTGCAGTTGACTGCAAGTAGTACAGAGTGCAAGAGGCTTGGAGACTGAGGGCTGTGACCTCTGGAGGAAAGCAGGAGCAGGGGACAATGTGGGCCGGGGCAGCATCTCCTTAAACCAGCAGCTGCAGCCAGTAGTGGAGCTGACCATGGATTTTGGGTAAATAAGGCCAACTGTGCAATTTTTAGCAATGAAGCTCAGCTTTTAAAGCAGTGGAACTGCAGGTGCTTGAAGAGAAGTGGCACTGCCCAGATTTCTGAAAGCAGATGGTGACTGTGCAGTTGTGTCTCTGCTGCCTTGTTGCACGAGGACAACTGCAGCAGATGTGTTCTTCCCAAGTCAGCTTCCCTCTGTCAGCATGGACACAGGTGGATAGGAAAAGGTGGAAAAATGTAATCATAGAGGAAAATAAAAACAGTGCTCCCCTGACATAGTGGCAACTACTATTCTTTACAGTGATGCAACATATTGGTGTACTTATAGAGTGATGAGTTGTAGGAAAATTGCCAACAAGGTTGTGGATACACTCACATTCCTGGCTATATTCAGTCAAAGACACAGATCTGTAGTGCACTGAATGGCGGTATATTGTGTGAGTGTTTGTACAGATTTCTGCTAGACAAAGACAGGCTTCCTACATATTAATTTGCAAAATGCAATGTGGTGTTACACTGAACATGAAGCATGAGAAATGAGACAGGACAGGCAAAGCTCTTTGAAATTATGTGCATAAGATGCTGTTATGTTATTAACATCTTTGATTAAAGGTTTCATTAAGCCTGAACTACTCATTGTTCCAAACTAATTCAAAAAGTCTAGTTATCAGATTGTGTCTTAATGAAAATAAGAAGCTTAGCTCACTTGTAAGTGGAAGGTCTCCCAGCTCTGCAGCAGTGATGGCTGTATGGATCTGTAGTCTCTAGGTGAATGAGGACAAAGGAGTGTTTCAGTGTCATGCGTTGTGTTACTTATATTGTTCTGCCTGAGATTTCACCCAGCATTGTCAGATAATACTATTTATGAAGTACTTCAAATTCAGTAATTTATGGCCTAGATCAGGAAACAGACACTCGGCATCTTTGCCTGCATGTGTTTCATGTATCTCTTAAGCTAGAGAATTAAAAGCTTTAAAACTGGGCTTATGCTTTTTTACTATCTGTTTTCTTTGGAAAACATTGAAGTTTCCCAGACTTAGACCCTTTATGACACTGTAAAACCAACATAAAAGATCTGGTGGAAACTCAGTTGGGAGGTACAAGGCCAGCAATACTTCTCTTAAACAAATCCTTAACCCGAGGGTCGTAGTTGGGAAAAGCACCCTGGCAGCCCTGAGGCTGCTCTATGCTGGATATGCAAGTTGGTATGAAGCAGAGAGCCTGCAGCTCTGTGTAAGGAGTATCTAATTCCAGAGATCCAGATTCCTGAGCCCTACTTTTATATTTTCTGGAGATTGTACAGCTCCATGTCTATCTGATGATGCAAACACTATTTAGTAGGCAACTGCAGAGATGTTCTTCAGCAGGTCCCCACTAGCTTTGTCCTTTCTAACTTTTTGAACAAAACTTAAATTGTAGCTATCCTGAAAATGGAGTAAATATTTTTCTGACTCAGACAGCAGCCCAGCCCTGGCCTTTTAGTTTTCATTTTCTACATGGAGTTAGTAGCACAATGTTACACTAGAAACCTGTCATATATTCACTGACATAAACCAGAGTTGCTGAAGTACATGAGAGCTTTAAAGTGAGCTTTTTTTTAGCGTGTACCTGTCCAAGTCACTTCCTCCAGCCAAAACTCAGTGTCTTTTTCTGTAAAGGCTGTTGGCCACATCTGGGGAGATACTGACCACTGACTACCATCTTCTGTTGTTGTCAACTAAATGTAATTGACAGTTCTGGCCTCTGAAAATGCAGCTTTTGATGGACTTTTATTATTCTTTATTCAGGCAGAACTTTTCCTGATATCAAAATTTCCTTCAGGCTGCTTGGTGACAGCTTTTCAATCCCTGTAACTTTATCACACATAAAGTTAAAAGCAGGGGAAGTTGTCAGTTTAAATACATTGATACTCGTTTAGAAGAGCCCCTGCTTATTTCTTTGGGTTTTTTACAAAGCTTTACAAATTTAACTGTATCTGTACAAATACATTTAAATTATTTTTTGTTTACCATTGTATGAACACAATCTAGAAACCAGAACTTTAGAAATTGGTTCTTTGTCTGTATTACTCGATTCTCTGCTTTGTCTTTTCTTGTCAGTGACTGAGCCAGGGTGACTGGTCACAAAAGGAACTTAAAGTCAGTCCCTTGGAGTGATTGCAGCTGGGTAGAAGCCTGGGTAGTGCAGGTGCTGCTTTCTTGGCAGTATAACAGTGTGGATCTAGGCACAGATTCCCATTTTTATTGTTCTTTGTGGTTTTGCTCCTACAGCCACACTTCCAGCAGTTCCTGTTCTGACTCATCAACAAGTCCAAGCTGTAAAAATTGCAGCATTTTTAGATTAACTGACTATTATTGGTGTAGAACCTCCAAAACCTCCAAAATACCTAAACTCTGCCTTTTGTGTGCAAAGAGGAATATTCAGGTTTTAGGACTTTTAAACCAAGGGGTTTGAGAGTGGTGTATATAGGGAAAGAGTCATAATGATCTAATAGATATTAATGACTCTCCTCTAAAGGTTTGGGGATCTCTACCAGAGTGGAGGAGTTACCAAATTGTCTCCCTGGGCCGCATTGCCCTGGCACTCACTGAACAGGAAATCAAAGAGTTGGACCTGCACTCCATCGACACCATTTCTGTTCTTAGTCAGCAAACAGAGTGGACTCTTACCCAGGTGAGTGAGTGAGTTACTGAATGTACTCCTGGTGAAAGGCTCTGGATTCATGCCCTTTGAGACTCAAGTCCTGGAATTTCTTAGGGAACAGATCCAGAGATCCACACTACTCCCTGCTGCTTTTCTGCAGCTGTGACCCCAGTGGAAGTGGCCAGGTAGGTCAGCACTGGTGTCTGCTTGGCTGGGGCTTCCCTCAGGAGGTGGTCAAGACAGCATCAATCACTGTTTATTGGGGTGGGGAGGAGTGTGAGTTTAAGAACTTGTCCACTGAGCAGTGGAAAGAGGTCATCAGCTCCTCTCACATTGGCCCTGGAATAGACACTACTGCTAGGAGTACTAGTCCTTCCTAACTAAGGACAATCACAGAATAGGTGGTGTGCCCCAACCCCAGCATCTGTTGCCCTAGAAGCCCTTTATTAACAAATACACTCCTCTCACGTTCTTTTCCTTGTATAACTTCTAATTCTGTCAATGGGACTTGCATAGTAAGAGTTAAAAACTTTTATTTATATATGCAATTGGCATCATATTTCTGACTTTGTGGCCCATACCATCAGGGCTCTGTGGCTGCACAGATGCTGGCATGGTAGCTGTTCTGGCAGAATATCACAAATCTCTTTAATAGATTCATGTTCTGAGGGGCACCATAAGAAGGAAGCACTTGGGAGAATTTTATACAAAACCAGTTTGCTTTTGAGGTTTCCTGCTGTCAGTAAGAGTAGCTAGTTAAAAGAGATTCATCCTGCTGAACTTCAGTTGTCTAAAACTTAGGCAGCTAGTTAAGCTAGGTATTTGATGCTCAGCATTATGCATAGATTAGGAAATCTTGGAAGGTGCTTGTTTCTTTCACTGCCTTTGGAGGATGCCTTGGTGACAGGCTTGCGATGTACTCAAAGTCTTTAAAGAGTTAGTTTAAAATGAACATCATCCTAAATTACTTTAGCTTACAAAGGCACTTTGGTACCAATATCCTATTCATATTTGAAAATTAATCCTAAACACAGGTCACCACTCATACATGGCACTTAGATAAGTCATCTTGAGTATTAAAAATCATAAAAATTACATATTGATCTCCTTAAGTATTTTATGTTTTCTTCTAGCAATTTAACTGTGAGGCAATCCAGCACCATTTCTTTTGATTAAGGCTTTCCTTGTGACCTGGCAGAAGTAGTACAGAGTGTTTTCATACCATTTGCATTTAGCAAGTGGTTGGGTAAGAGTGCCCTGTTTTAGTGTCACATATAGGTGGTAACAGTGCTCCTCCTGAAGGCCGTGATCATACATTGGGGAGGCTTAGGATATATATTTATGCTCCATAGCTTCTGGTAAGATTTTAAGCATCTGGTAACAAAATCTTCAATTATATTTACCTTGTCCATGCATACTATCTTACTGCTTTTGTAGGCAAGAGCTATTCTGCAAGGTTTTCTAGAAGACTCTGGCCAGACCATCAGCACACTAAAAAGTTTTGATTTAGTTGGACTAGGAGCTGTTCTCTGTGCTTTGAACTCCACAGAAATCACATCCATAAGGACTGCTGAATTCAGGTACTGCATTTTATATCTAATCAAATATTTATTAGTAACTCTATTGATAAAATTTATTGTGCCATTTTTGTTCCATCAAGATGTTCAGAGCCTAAAGGACTCCTTTTTACATTTTAAGCGCTTTTAGAAAAGCAGACACTGTTATGGAAGGCATGCAATTGTTATTTAAAACATGTTCTTTTATAGTTTTCCTCTGCCATTTATATCCCACCACTTAGGTATTGCATTGAGAAATCCAGGTTTTTGCTCAAAACCTGAAATGCTTGTATGCAATTTGTGTACATACATTTTAAATTGAAAATGGATTTTACAGTCTTCTTACAGCAGGCTAAGTATATTCCAGGCCTATTTATACTGCATGTAATTGCAGCTTGTAATGATGACCTTGTTGCCTTTCGCAGTGCTGCAGTTGCAAGAGTTGGCCTGTTGTTTTGTAGCACCCCAGTTCTGAGGCAGTTTAAGAAGATGACAGAATCCGTGTTTGGTGCTGCTGCCAGCTGGAATGGCTCTGTTTTACAGGAAATTGGTACTATAGCAGGTAACAAAACCACAACTCCAGATGGTGATGGTTGCGAAGCATTGCTATTAAGAGATGGGTTCACGTAGCTGGGAATTTTTCTAGGCTGGCAAAAGACATTTCTTCCAGAGGGGAGTCACCTGCAGGGACAGACATTCAGAAGCACTAAAGGAAAAGTCATGGTATTCTCTGTAAGGTTCTGTAAATCTGGTCAAACTGACATTGGGAAGCACAGTCTGAAGCTGCTTGGGTCCTGTAAGTTGGAAAGGGGAAATGAAGGAGGGCAAAACCAAGCAGGATTCCAGACCCAGACACTCTCTGTAAACCACTCTTACTGGGAGGAGCTGTGCTCTGGCTGCCTGAAAGAATGGGCTGCCCAGGGAAGAGCACTCGGGCAGGATTAGCTTGGAATGATACTTCTCCAGAATGCTCTTGTGGCCTTGGAGATCTCCTGAGCCGGAGATCACTCCCAGTTTTGTTCTTGGATTTCTTTCCCTGTTATCGTTTCACTGCACATTGAACTCTCACAATTTTTAGCATCCGCGATGCCTGTGGCAATGATTCCCCACTGTAACAACCTAAAGGGTGAAGAAGTCACTCCCATTGCATGATTACGCTCCCTAACTGCGGATCAGAAGAGACTGTGAATGAGCATTCCCTAATAACACTGCTTATGATTTTATAGGTTTTTATAATTCCCTTTTCCAAGATAAAATAACTCAGTTAGAGAACATTCCGTGTCGATGGCTAAGGTCAGATGATTTGCAATGCTGGAATATAATGAAAGAAACAAAATATAAAAAGAACCAGCATCTCTCTTGATAATGTCCTGGAATAAACATTTTATTAGATATATTTTTATAAATGCTTAATGTTTATATTACCTGAAAAATAAATTTAATAAAAATAACATTAACCAAATTTTGTTTCTATTATGTGGGTTTTTTAGGTGGTTTGAATGAGGATGAATTAAAAGCTTTTGGTAAAAGCTTGATGCCATATTTCCAGCCATCAGCAGTAAGACATATACCTCCTGAAATTTTCCAAGTAAGAGCGTGATTACTGAAAAAGTTACTAAATTTCTATTGTTTTTACTCTGGTATAAATAAAATGCAGCACTGATTTATAGGTTTTGGCAAAAAATTTTCTGTGGTCTGTTAAGTGAGAGACCATCAAGGATCTGGAACATTAACTTTCAGCCGCATCATCTGTGTTTGTGATGCCCATGAAATATGCTAGACAAGCTTTATTCATCCTTCAGAATGCATCCCAAAGAAAAACCAAGTATCACAAAACAGGGAATGAACTCTGTTTCTTCTAACATTTTATTCAGGTCTGAATTTTTGTCTCTGTTTATTAACATTTGCAAGGATGCTGTAATAGCTACAGATTTCTCTGCTGACTGTGAAGGAGCTGTTTTATTAACCTAAAATCTGGCACCATTCTCCTGAGTTAGCTCTGAGAAACAGATTGTACAGGCAGATACAGATCAGAAAGGAATTACATCTAATTACAGCAGTACTGAATGTGGACCAGAAATTAGAACAGGGATCCTGAGATCATTGCCCTGGACTTTCTTTGACTTAGTGACAAGATTAATACTCTGCCTGGGCTGGTCTCTTTCAGATGCACAGGCAAGCAATGTACTTATGGACAGATGAGCTAAACACAGAGTTAACTGTGTCAGCTCCCATAGAAGAGAAAAACACCTTGAGCACTAACTGTTTGTGCACAGTATCACTGACAGTCCAGATAAGCCTAAAATGTCCTTATTGAAACTATTTCTTTGCAAAACAGCTCTATATCATCTTGTAGAATTTCTATCAAACAACATTTTTGTTAGTAAGAGTAGTAATGATACTACAGAAAGTGATTAACAAAAAGCAGGGTACCTCTTTGGAAGAGTTTTCTATATTTGAAAATATTTTATGGCCTCATTCTGCAGCTGTATAAATTATTCAGATTCTGATTTATGAAAATTACATTGTATTAAGGACTTCAAGTTAGTAAAGAAGATGCTCAATTCAAAATGTCTGGACCTGTAGGCAGTTCATGAGTTTGCTCTGTTTAAACCAGCACACCATTTGGCAGACAATGAAAAATGGGTAAGGGTTTGCTCCATCACCTGGCCTACTTGCAAGGGGAATTTTGTCTTTCCAAAGTAGAACCTGGATGCAGAATTGTTGCAAGAAACAAAGCTTGTTGTGTTGGAGGGTTAAAATTCTTGTGACTGCAGAATGTTAACTAGAACTAAAGCAATCCAGCCTGCCCAATAATGCAGGCTTTACAAATGGATTAATTGCTATGTGATATAAGATAATTACTGTAAGATTATGATTGCCATGTTTAAGTTTTAAATTTAATATGAACAAACTGGGAAGCTTTTCAATCTAAAAGAGAAAGTTGAATAATAAGACTAAAACATGGGGTCTTTTCATCTCATTGCTCTACTGCTAACTATAATCAAAGGTCAAATGTAAGTTCAAGTGAGGTTGCTTGGGAGCAGATGTATGAGGAAATAAATGAAAACACAAGAGGTTGCACAACACCATCAGTCTTTGAACAAATCAGAAAAGAAATGGCTGGAAAATTAAACTCTAACAATATATCGAAGAAGTGTCCAATACAGTGCTGGCATAGAAAGCTTCTCAAGCTGTCAGCTCCCAGCATCAAAGAGAAAGGTGACAGATAGATGAGTGGTCGGGGAAGTAAATGAATACAGAGGATTCTTTTAAGCTCTATTGAGCTCTTTTATAGCAATACAATGTTGCAGGCTACTGTTCCTCATTCCAAATGCAAGGCAGTGCTGACTTCTGATTCCTTACCTGCCTTCTATAACTGACAGCCTAAACCAGTTTTTCTGTCTTTTGTTCCTCGCAGGCGTTGTCCCCAGAACAAATAGCAAACCTGGGCCCTGAGAACGCCGCCATGGTTACAGGATCCCAGCGGGAGCTTCTGGATGCATCACAGCTCCAGAGCCTGGCGCTGGCACTGGATGGAGCCAGGACCAGCAGCCCAGGGACACAGAGCACTGCAGGATCTCCCCAGGAGGAGCAAACCCCGGCTCCCAGCGGTGAGTGGAGTCTTCCCTGCTCCTGTCTAGGAGAAGGGCACACACCAGTGGGGTGTGAGTCTCACAGCACACACCAGGATCAGACCTCTATTCTGAGGGTGGGTTGGAGTGAATTTACTAATCAACTGTTAAAGTCGTACCTCAAATCACATGCCTGACCAAGACAAACACCCAGGAGGATGCTGGATTTACCCACAGCAAGAGGTAATGGAGGAAGACTGTCAGATGGCATTAGCAGCTGTCTAGTAGCATTACACTGTGCTAAGCACTAGCTTGTGTAAAATGTAGTCTGAAACAGTGAGCTTTTCCCTCTCCTTCTTTCTCATAATCTTTGCCTAAATTTAAGGTAGGGGTCTCCATTTCTGGACCTTCAGGTCACAATCTTTATGTACAGCAGAATGTTGCTTGCAGAGCTGCAAGTGGGAAAGGAGGTAGAACTGGGGTGGATTAGCATCTTTATCCAGACTGTAGGACTTTTGAATGGTTTTTCCTACCATTCCCATCCTATTTGGAATTAAAGCCTATTAGTACCTATATTTCAGTGATTTAACCTTGTATTTCTTCATATTGTAGTTTATACTGGGCAGGTCACACTGACAATGTCAATGGATGTGTTAAGTAAGAGACACATGGTCAAGACAATGTTGAGAACTTACCCCTATCAGACAGCAAATATTGTTGCTTCCAGTGACACCAGCGAGACATAAGCTGTTGAAGGAGAGAGAGGGAAGCTGAAGTGCTGGAATAGGAGTAAGGGGAACTAAATTGCTATGATGCCCTTGCTGGAATTAGAGCAGACCTTCCCAGAAGCACCTGGGAAGTGCTGTTAGCTCAGCTCCCTCTCACATGTGACCTGTTCCTTCTGGAGAGCTGCCAAAAGGAGGAGTTTTCCGGGTAAAGATCACCTGAGTTCTTGAGCTTCTTGTCCATTGTTCCTGTCGCCCTATGAAATGCTTCTCTTCGGAGCTGTGTATGTTAAACTGGAAGTGACATCTCTTGAGAGCTGAATGTAACTAGGATTCAACTGTTGGAATTTGCTGCCCCTCTTTGGGGTGATGTAGATAAGACTTCTAGACCTGAACTGTAGTGTGACACTAAGACATAAAATACCTTCTGCTTTCCAGGTGCTCCTTGTTTGAGCAGCGTTGGCATCTGGCTCTGTGCTCTGTTTACACTGCACCTGCCTTTCTGAACCCTCGGGGGTTGAGCTTGAGGTAAGTTATATTTTCAGTTAGAGGTAACTATAACAGAAGCACAGATCACCTGTAACAGAGAAGAAGGACTATGGGACCCTCTTCCTGCTTTGAATACAAAGATAACAATTCTTGAATATTTTTTCTGTATTACAAAGGTTTCTTGTACCTTGGTTAGACTATCTCTGAATGTAATCAAGGGGAAAACACTTTATCTTATCTTTATTGTAAAGCCAAACATAACAAAGGTATATTTAAAATTCCACGTAACGCCAATCAATTACTGCCTTGTTATTTGGAACATGTTCTTGGTTTTACTCTGTGTTTTCCCTGTTCCAGGTGATTTATAAGATTTTATTCCACAGACAGTTTGATAAACTCTTTTTAGTAGAGTATTGCCATTAACTTTCATTGGATTTTAACATTTTGACAGGCTAATATTTAAGAAGGCCACTGGTGGACTTATAGTTTAGATTCCAATTAGGCAAACTAAATGCTTAAGTATTCTGCTTAGTCTTTAACGTTGCAAAGCAAGGTATGTCAAAAGACTCTAATATTTTTCTTTGCTTTGATTTTTAGTGTCCTGGAGCTTACAACAGAGATGCTAGAGATAAAAGAGTGTCAGCTCAGCATGAACAGTAGCATCAAGAGGCTCTGAGATTTCTAAGCACAGAGTGGGTAAATTATTACAAGCAAGACCCTCATCTGCCATCATGATGAGAACTATCTCCTTTCCATAGCTTTACCATTAACAAGTAACATAGTATCCCTGAAAATACTTTGAGTATAAAAACTGGAAATGGCTTATCTGTCTCATAAGAAAATCACTGAAATATAGGATTGTGTGTTAGGTTGGAATTTGAATTACAGGGGGGACAGGTAGCAGAGGACTGTTATTTGGAGGCTGATGTCTGATACCCAGTGCTTTTCACATGGGCTAATTTGGTTACACTGTTGTGTCCATTTGTTGGGTGTCCTTCTACTTCAAGTGTACATTCCCTGGAGAGGGGCTGTCCTTCTGTGTGGTGTAGTGGAAACTGCACTAAAAGTTACTGCTGTTGCAATAAAATAGCTTCATCTCAGGGCTGCTGGTTTAAACCCTGCTCAGACAAGACATGATAACAGGCTCTTAGAATTTAAGCACCTCTACAAAACATAGTTTCCCCATGGCTGTTTGTATTCAATACAGAACTGTTGACACTGAGGGCATTGGCAATACTGTGAGTATTTCATATGACAAAATCCACCATGGAAACCTACTTATGTTCATCAAGAGACAGTCCTTTCACTTCAGGTGGGGTTGAAGTGTACACCTGGTAATACTAAGGGGAAACTGTTCACTGGGCCTACACACTACTGGGACTGTCAATCCAGTATTTTCCACAAGACCTAGAATAAGAAACTTCTCATAATTATAAACCATAGATATTTTCCAGTATTTTATCAGCATATGACTTAACATGTCTAATATTAGTTTCTCATGCCACACCTCAGTATTTTAAACAATGGGGAAAAAAAGATATATTAAAAATCCTCTGCATGTGAGCACACATTTTGATACCTTTTCAACATGATTTTAGACCATGAACACATGGCACAGTTTTCTGTTTTGCCATTGCAAAAGTCTTACTTTTTCTAGACTAAAAAAGGCAATGCATGGACTAAAAAGTTTAGGTTTTTTGTTCAGGGCTGTACTGTAGTAAATGCCCTTCAAACTGTAATTTGTATTTCTTTATGGCAAATATTACATCTGGCTTCTCAGCCCTAAGTAGAATTGAAATTTTTCTCAGGTGGAGTAGCAATAGGAGTGGGAAGGAGGGAGAGCTGGAGGGAAGAGCCTGGCTGCTGCTGGGGGAAGGTGAATGTGAGCTCTTGCTGCTGTTGGGAGTAACAGTTCCCACCACAGTCCCATGTATTCTGTAATACCTGCAGCAGCAGGGGCTCACTTGATTCTCAGGGTTCTGTTATTGGCAAAGCAGCAATGAGAGCCATTTCTCACCCCCTCCTTTCCCTCTTCCCCCTTCAGCAATCTGCTGCTCTGGAAACTGCCTTTGCCTATAACTAACCCTGGCAAGTGTGACATGAGGTTATAGATAATAGTACCTGCTTTAGTTCTGCATTTTATAAGCAAAGAATTATGATTGCTGCAAACTGCCTGGCACTTTTTTCTCTAATCCTCACGGTAAGATTCCAGCTTCTCCAGCTGTGTTTCCTTTTCTGCGTGTGAACAGGAGATTGAGGCATATATTTAAATAGAAAGAAGTTTGTTTTATTAATCCCAGCAAATACATGCAAATGTCCACTAAAACTGAAAAATGCTTTAGTGGATCAAATGCATTATTAAGATTTATCTGTGTTTTCACATTAAAAAGTTCTGCCTCACTCAGATGTGAAAGTGCGAAAAGGTTGTTTGATTTCTAGAAATTGCCTGACTTGGATTCTGGGTGCACTTCTGAAGATGCAGGAGAGTGTTTTCATGTCAAGAAGACAGTCAGCATTTCCAGTTCAGCTGCTTAGGTCAGATATGTGACTTAGATCTACCAAGCCCTTCAAAAATCTATATGAGCTGAAAGCGATCTTCTTCTGTCAATATACCTGGGAGTGATTCTGTTTGCAATTATGTGAGTCAGAGTTTAGCTTTTAATTGGAGCAGGAGTGAGCTCTTTGTTTTGTGCCGTCTGTGCTGTAATTTCTTTGAAGCACAAGTGCTTTTAAATAGCTGAACTGCTTGATTATTTATATATTTTATTAAATTAATAATTACATTAAGAACTTTGACATTGCATTTATGTTTGGTCAAGGACTTACCTATTTCTTACAAGAGTAGTGTAGGAGTGGTAAATGTGGAGCACTGATATAACGTTGTACTTATTTCACGCTGGGATTGCAAATGCCATTTGGTTCATGAGATGGTGTGAGCATCTTGGATGGCAAGTATTGTAGAAAAGCAATTTTACTGCTGCCAATGTACCTCTTGTAAAGGTCACTGATGGAAAAGCCCATTCTACAAAATCTGGCATTCATGAGACACCTTCATAAAAACTGTTGAAACTGAGTTTCTGTGGGAAGAATAGATGAAAAGGGGAGAAAGGCATGGAGTGCACAAATATGCACGGTATGTAATCTGTCTGTGTGATCTGCCATCCATTCACAATCCTGCACATTGCCACTGCCCAGAGGAAACTGAAACATGTACACTTAACTTCCATCACACAAACCACAGAACCCCTCAGTGTAGGCATCTGTCCCCTCTGCTGATGTGTATTGCATACGACACAAATGTGATCACTTTCACTGGAATGCATTCATGGGAAGAACGTCTCACAGTCCCTCTCTTTTTGCATGATCAGGATATTGGGGAAGAATATACTACAGAGAAATGTGATATAAAGATTTGATTCTTAAAGAAATGTTGCTGTTTGTAGATGTGGGTGACATTTGTTTAAACCAAGCTTAATTTCTCCTACATTCTTTTTAGTTCTTTTAGTTGTTTGAGAAAGAAAAAAAAATCGTATTTGTGCATAAATCTGCTGTTGAATATATATAATGATAATAATTTTATCTGCTTATTGTGAGAATTGCAGCTCTCCTCTCCACTTATGACTCCTCTGATGGTTGCTGGGCAGTGCCATACGTCCTGTGGGATGTACATCCAACCATCCAACTGCTGACAGTCACAACTCTGGTGTAGGCCTGGCTCCTCTGAGTGCTCTGAGCCCTGTCACATAGGTGACCCTGTCCAGCAGTATGTGAGAGGAGGCATTTCCTTTCATTTCATTCCTGTGATTGGATGTAGGATCCTTCAGGATTTAACAGATGGGAAGAAATACTTTTGTTGGCTTATTGTTTTAGTGCCTGATACCTTTATGTTCAGAATCATGTTTAGAAAAAAGGGCTACGGGTTCTGGATCAGCAGAAGAGAAAATATCCCTATGACCTGGTACTGAGGTAAATGCCACATCTGTGGTATCTCTAAATCCCTGAAAGGAAGAAAGCAACTACCCATCCACAGTGTCCCTGCTAAAGCTGGCATTATGGCTGCTGTCAGGTTTTTTACAGTGCATGGAATGTTTGACTCCCAGTGATCTCAATCTGTCACATCAGAGCTAAACCAGCTCCTCCAGTGTGAGGCTCTAAAGATACTGTTAAAAAAAAAAAAGAAGGCATCCTTCCTTAATTTTAAGAAGCTCTTTATGCCTCTGTATAACCTGCTCAAATATTCCAGAGACAATTACATACTGCATGATTTAGCTTATCACTTCACTGCTGTGCCTAGGGATCATCACCCCTTCATTTACTTTCCAGTAACACAATTTGCAGCCCCATCATATTAGGCTGGGACCTTGTCAGAGTCCCACTGGCTGCCCCACTTGGAGCAGATGTGAGACATTGCTCAAGGTGTGCCAGCCAAACACACCTGGGGCTAAGGGAGAGGCCTGACTCACTCCAATGACGCTCGGAGAGAAGCAAGGAATCAACAGTCACCTGGAACGTGTCACTTGAGCAGGTAACTGGCCATGGTGCACCGTTGGTATTTTGGCTCATGCTGTGTTGTGGTTATAGATACCACCCACTGCTTCCCAGTGGGACACTGCCAATTTCCCCATGGCAGTCGAGGAACAGCCATCAAACTGCAGTACCTCATTCCCCTGTCATATACTGTCCTCCTTAGAACGGAAATCAAATTTCAAATACTCTCCTCCTCTTTTTTTTTTTTTTTTTTTTCTTAAAAAAGGTTGATCATCCAGGCTGGTACACAACTTCAAGCAATCAGGTCTCTTTATTTCAGTGAAAATGTTTAAATGTTTTTGATATGTTTGTGGGGGGTTTTGGTGTGTATGTTTTAGGTTTTGTTCTTTTTAAGAACATGCAGGAACACAGGCATGTTCAGAGCTCACAGTCCAAGTGACTGAACATTGAAGTATTAAATGGAAGAACTGTGACTGATGGATTTCCTTCTTTGCTAGCAACAGCATAACATTTATCTTCTAATGTTTTAGCTGGTATAATTAGCCTTACAAATACTTAACATCTCACTTCTCTTTGAGGGACAAGGAGAAGAGGAGAGAAGCCAAAAGTGAATTCCTGTAGGAGAAATATGAAAACAGTGGAAAACGCTAATCTGTCACAAATATATCAGGATAATATCTTCTGGTACTGGTTTTCTCAATAATTTTTAACCATTGTATATGGAAGTGAACTGTATTGATTTATCAAAAAATAGTCATTGTTGAGTTAAAAGCACATTGGTTTGATGCACAAGCTGAAACTACCCTAGGTTATGTTTAATTGGGGCCTGACATGTTTCAACATTTAATCAGATGTCAGAAAACAACTTAGATCACAAACAAGTTCTGAACATATATTGCATGAACTGAGAAGGGGGTTGAGAGAATGGATGCCAGCTCTCTGCCTTTAATGTATCTATTAAAATAGATTCCAGATAAGTATCTGTCAGTGTTTTCATTAGCTAGTTTTCTTTCAGTATGCATTCTTTCAGAAGTGTCGAGATCTGACATATTAAATGTACACATTTCAATTACGCCTGTGTCAAAAGGGCTGGTCCAGCCAGTGCTCTGAGACATGTCTGTGTTTTCAGACGTCACATGTGTGTGCAGTGAGGGAAGTGCCTCAGCACTGTAGCTGCAGATGTTGTAGTTATGAATTTTCACTTTCTCCCCTCCTGTTGCAGTTGGTACCACAGATTTGGGGAGTTCTGCCAAATGCTGTCATCCTCAGTACAAATTCTCCAAGTACTATATTTGGGTTTTTAACATGTATCCTCAAGTAGGCAACTCACTGGTGGTTACATCAAATATTATTTGATGCCAAAAATTATTCAATATCTGTTTAAAGTAATTATTTTGTTAGGGTTCAGATCTATAAAACTTTTCAAATGCAACATACGACCTCTTCCCTTAGGAAGTGAAAAGAGATACTATGGAGCTTGTCAAGGAGTTGTACTGCTGTACTTGTAAACATAATGTTGTAAGGGGACAGACTTTGATTCCTAATCTCTGAAAATAAGTAAATTTGTTTTTGTCATGCTGTGAGTACTTACTAAAAAAGATAAACTCAATAGCAGGTACTAATCAGTTCTCTCTTCAGGATTATGTAAACTCTTTAAGGATTTCAATGTTTGTGCCACATTTTAAACAGGAAAATTAAAGATTGTAGTTAGGATCCTTTTCATAAATTTCAAACGATTCATAACCTTCTGCTGTGGGAACTTTCCAGTATATCATTCTGTAACAGTAAAGTCCTTACACTATTTCCTCAAACAGGGTGTGAAACAATGTAAACCAAGAGATTTTAAAGAAATGAGCTACCCAGCAAAGCACCACTGTTCACCTGGAATAAGCTGTTACCCATTTTCTACAACCATTGGAAATCCTATCCCTGGGCAACTATTCCTACTTTTCTTTGCTACTGTTTGGATTGTTGGGTTTTTCTACAGAGGACATTGGAGAGTTATTAAGAGGAGATGCCTCTTTTGAAGTGCTGAACTATGCTGGTCATGTCCTGTTTTAGGGATTCAGGATTCTGAAGAGGCAGAGTGCTGACTCTCAAGGCATGATTATTGAAGAAATAATTTTTTTTTTTTCTTGGAAGTTTACACAGAATCACGGAATTGTTAGTGTTGGAAGGGACCTCTGGAGATCACCCAGACCAACCCTCTTGCCAAGGCAGGGTTCACCTGGAGCGGTGACACAGGAACATGTCCACATGGGTTTGGAATGTCTCCAGGGAGGGAGAACTCATGACTGCCCTGAAGAGCCTGTCCCAGTGTTCTGCTACCTTCAATGTAAAAAAGTTCTTCCTCGTGTTGAGGTGAAACTTCTTGTGGTTTAGTTTATGGCCACTGCTCCTTGTCCTGTCAGTGGGCACCACAGAAAAGAGCCTGGCTCCATCCTGGCACAGGCTGCGTGGAGAAGCTGCGGCTGCTCCATCCTTGGAAGTGTTCCAGGCCAGGCTGGGCGGGGTCCTGAGTACCCCGGTCCAGTGAGTGGCATCCCTGCCCATGGCAGGAGGGGGGAACAGGTCCCTCAGGGNAAAGAGCCTGGCTCCATCCTGGCACAGGCTGCGTGGAGAAGCTGCGGCTGCTCCATCCTTGGAAGTGTTCCAGGCCAGGCTGGGCGGGGTCCTGAGTACCCCGGTCCAGTGAGTGGCATCCCTGCCCATGGCAGGAGGTGGAAGATGATCCCTAAGGTGCCTTCCCACCCAAACCATTCTGTGATTCCACGATTGTGTGACCCTCTTGGCACCCACCTTTGAGATATTTATATGTACTGATGAGATCCCCCCTCAATCTTCTCTTCTCCAGACTAACTGGGCCCAGCCCCCGCAGTTTCTCCTAAGAGAGACGCTCCAGACCCCTCACCCCTCATCACCTTTATTGCCTCCGCTGGACCCTGTCTAGTAGCTGACGTAGATTTTCACACTGTTGGCCTACAAAACATAATAAAATACACATATAATATAATATATATTATATTCGCTATTATATATATACAGATCAGTTGGT
>WEKY01001294.1:324195-364086 GCA_013390045.1 Picathartes gymnocephalus
GGCCGCGGAGCCCCGCTGGAGCCCCGGCGGGGGCCGGGCGGTATCGCCCCGAGCTCGCCGCGGCCGCGGGGTGCTGCGATGGCCCCCGAAGGACCGCGCCCTGGGGAGAGCCCAGCGAGCTGGGGCGGCGGGGGGGTCCCGCCTCTCTCACCGGCCCGGCAGGCGGCCCTGGTGAAGCGGGGAAAGGCGGGGAGGGGATTGACCCCCCTGGGGCGCCCGCGAGGGCCCCCGGGGCGGGCGGGCAGAACTCGGCCCGGGCAGGTGGAAAGGGACGGTCGCTCCCGTCCGCGAAGGAGAGGGGGCTCTGCCCTCCTCCTGACCTCCCCGCGACTCGGTCCCCTCTAAATCCAGCGCTGGCCAAGCGGGTGAGTAGCCAGGAGAGGGGGAAGGAGGAGGCGCATCCCTGCTCCGAGTGGAGGTGCACCGGCGGGAGCTGCCATTCCCTGAAAGGTGTTGTGGTTGCCATTATTTGTACTTTAATCCCTGTGCACCGCCGCTCCGGCTGTCCACGGGAGGGTCGCTCCTTCCTTATGTAACTGCCCGGCGGCAGGCGAATGAATGGGGAGGCCGGTTTGGAGGAGGCGGGGGGAGCAATTCGTCCCCCGCGGGGCGGGCAGCCGCCCTCCCTCCGTCCCTCCATCCCTCCATCCCTTCCCTCGCCTGCCCTGGCCGCGCCCGGCCTCTGGGCCGCCGGTGTACGCGACAGCCCCGGGTTTGGTGCAGCGCCAGCCGCCGCTGACTGGCGGTTCGCAGCCTCTGAAGTTTCCCCGCTCTCCCATTCCCTCGGCGGCGGCCTCACGCTCCCCTCTACTTCACTTTTGTGCAGGAACTGAACTGTGTTTCGTGCCGCTGTTAGGGCTGGTGGAGGGTTTGCTGCTGGCCGGGCCATCTGCAGTAGGAAGCGGTAGGAGGGAGATTCCCGGCGGGAGCCGCGGGCCTGTGTGACGTGGCAGCGGGAACTGCGCCGGGTTCTGGCCGGGCGAGCCCCGCTCCGCCGTCCCCCGCTGCCGCTTCGCCCCCGTTCGGAACGGGCGTGCTCCAGTTCCCTGTGCCCTGGTTCGCTTTCCCCCTTCGGCTGTACGGTGTGGTGGTTGGAGGGAATTGCAGGCAGGTCCCATAACTGCAGCATAGCTGATTTCTTTCAGAAGGCTGGGAGTTGTTGTCATTCAAAATGGGCATTCCCTTGCGGTGTGTGTTACGTGGATCGGACCGCCCGCCCTGGGAGTACCGGTTTTGTTGTGCACGGGAGTTTGACTGTGAGCTTCTCATTCTTTAGTGAGGGCGATTGTTCTTGAAATCAGTTTGCCACGTTTTGATAATACTGTTCAAATACCGGGTTAGCACTGTTGAACAGATGTATCTGTAAAGTTTTCAGTTAAAAGCATGAAGAATTAGTCTAAGTTGTAACCTGAAATAACTGAGAACGGGGAAATGAGAGATTTACACTACAGGTAGGAGGAAGTACAGGTTCTGTATGTTTTCATGTCAAATCACTGGCTAATCACTTGATAGCACAAAAAAAGAGTAAGTGGATAGTTTTGTTTTTTTAAAAGGAAACTAATAGCTTTGGTTTTAAATAGACTTAAAGTAAAAACTGTTCTTAACTTTACAGAAGAGGTCAAGCAAATGACTCCATGGCCCACATGCAGCGGTAGTGCAGAACTATTGTTCCTGAGGTCATGGAGCACAAGAGCACCTTCTTGATGAACTTACCTGGGTCAGGCTCCAGTGCATCAGGAATCCTGCCTGGATCTGGCAGGAGAGGGCCCTGCCTCCTCCAACTCTTGTGTAGAGTTTTGTCTGATGTTTGAGAAATGCCATTGAGATTACAAACAGGAAGAGGGTTAATGATCTAAAAACTGAATATCATTTACTGTCTGAAGAAATAAAATGAGAAATTCTGTTGCAAGGCTGAAATTCAGATAGGGTTTGAGCCAAGAGATTCTTAAGTGACCTTTGGATGTGAGGTTATTTACACAGTGTAGTACAGTGTGGCCTGGTCCCATCTTTCTGCTTAAAAAGTGATCTGGTACTGCTTTCCTTAAGCCAGTTGTGATTGAGAATCTCTGCTACTAGGGATTTATTTATAAGAAAGCAGCCTCACACCAATCATTGGTACAGCTTTCTCCACGATGGAGAAGTAAACGGGCCTGTAGCACACAGGACCTTCAGCTCTTCCCTTTCCCAAATTAGCCAGCATCCCTGGACACAAGCACACATGCATGAGCTCTTTCAGTAGAAAATATTTGCTTAATTCATTTTCCTGAAGGAAAAAAAAAACAAACCAGGGATGTGTTTGTCAGGGGTTGTTTCTTTGGTATCTTCCTGTTCTGCCTGAGTCCTCTGGAATAAATCCATATCAGTGTTGTTGCTGATTGGTGAGATTGGTGTCTGAGGCCTAATAAGTTTGTCTAGAATGACTTAATGAATACCTTAAAGGCACATGAGCAAAGAATTTTATTTTTGGGGCTCTATTCTGTTCCTCCTAGTGGTTCATTGTTGTCAGTTGAGGTTTCTATTGATAAAACGTTTGTAAATATACATTTGCATATGTTTGTAAACTCATACACGACAACAACCCCTAAGTAGTTACCAATTAATGTTGAGCAGCTATGAAGAGCCTCTTATTAGAGAGCTTTCTGCCATTCCTTTACACTGTATGGCTATTAGAGCCATGTATAAATTAAATAAACTTATACCTCATTGTTATTAGTGACTAAGGAAACATGGGCAAACCAGCTGCTGCTTTAACTGTGCACTTTTGAAGCGTAGAGGCTTTGAAAATAAATAAGGGCTTCTAACTGCTGGCTGAACTGCAGGCTGTGATCCATGAAGAGCTGGCAAACCACATGGTGCCGACTCCTCTCTGGTTGCATCTGTGTGTGTCTGTGGCCTTTGTTCCAGGAGAACTGGGAGGCCTGTAAAAGTAGCTGGAAGTGAGGGAGAGAGTCTGTGCACCTCTGCTGTAATCTGCTGTTTTTTGAAGACTCATAGTCCCCATTTTCTTTCTTAAGAAGTGACTTCTCTAGTTGAGGAAGATAGGTAAGGCTAGGCTCATCTGTGCTTTGAAGCAATTTGTGTTTTCAGTGTTCGAGGAAGTTAATTTTTTTTTTCTAATTTAGTCAATAGGTTGAAAAGAGAACAAGGGGAAAGCAAATCAAATCATGACTCGAGAATTTTAGAGCTGGCAGGGAAAGAATTTTTTGCATGTCTGGTTGTTTGAGTTTCCAAATTTAGAACTTGGAAAATGTTTTCCACTCAAAATAACAGTTCAAAAATCATTAGGAAGAGCCATGGAGAATGTAGTGAGTAACTCCATTACTGACATCATGTCATAATTAGGAAATTCATGAGACTTGAGGAATCCTGTGCTTTCAAATATTGTCCTGTTCAGACTGTATTTTCTTACCCATTTCAAGTCAAATTAGATTGTTTGCAGTGCAAATTACTGCCTGAAAATTGATTCACATTTCTCTGTGTCATTTATCAAGTGTTAAAGGTGACCTGCAGTTGTTATGCTGTGAAATTACATGCTGTATACTCTAAAAAAGTAGCGTAGATAGTAAATGCGTAGTACTTTTGCTAGATAATGTGGCTGTATCTCAATTTTTGTGTCTGCTGTGAACCAGATAATATGCTAAGATGAAGACTTCTGACAGTACTTTGCTATAGGCTGCTGCTAATTTGTATTTTCTCAAGAACTGCTGCTTGAGGTAGCTTTGAAATGCCTTCTCTCTCTTTAAAGGAAAGTATTCTCCTTCTCAGTTGGAAAATTTGTCTTTAAAATTAGGTTGGATTTTTAAATTGGAAGTACAGGAGTCTTAATGCTGGTATATTCGCAGAACCAAAGAAGTTGTGGTTCAGTGGCTGATGTAGACTTGGTATAGAACTAAACTACTTTATTATAAAAAGTCTGTGAAGTTTCCATGGCAAAGTATGGACTGACCTTCCTTAGTAGAACTTTTTGTAGATTTTATGGCTGTGATGAGCAGTTCATAGTGGGTAAGTGCTGAACACACTCCGCAGCACAGTGCCTCTGCTCCTGTCTGTTGCTCCTTACCTGACTCACCACAGCAAAATGAAGTTGATAAGAACGTGCTACAATTTCAGCTCTGCCCTCCTGCCTGGCTCTGAAAATCACCTGAATTAAAGTTTCATGCTATGGCTTTCAGCCAAGCTGGAGCACAGACATTGAAGGAGTTTTCCCACGTGTGAGGATAAAACGAAACGGAGAGGTTTGGCTCTTCCAAATTTGACCCCAAAGCTTTGGAAAAAGAAATAAAAACATTTTTATTTAGCTCAAGAACTAAATAATGTTTGTGGGAGTAAAAGGAAAGGGAGAAGGATGAGAATAACATCATTGTAGCCTCAGTGTATTGCAGTTGCCATCGGTGAGCCAGGGTTAGTGCTGTGACACATACATTGATACATTTCCTAAAGTTTTGAAATTCATCAAAGTCATACAACGTGTTTACCTGTTCCCTTCCCGTTTTTGCTCATGGTTTAGATGTTTCTCCTGGTTTGCCTGTTCTCTCATAGGCCTTTGGTTTACAATTTAAACCTTACCTAGTCTAGTCTAGCTTGCTTAAGTTGGAAATTAGTTTAGTCTTGGGTCTGTGGTGGGTTTCAGGATTTTATGACTGTTCTGAAGATTCAGCAATCAATGAGAGTATTGACAGCCTTAAAAATTACAACTTTGAGGCTGAGGAGGTGAGACTAGAAGAATTTGTCAGGTATTGATATCTGTAAATCTGAATATACTGTATTTGTGACAGATGCAAATTTATAGCTGTTATCAATAATTAATGTCTCTTATATGCTTTTTTTTTTTTTGCTCTTCCCAGTTATTTGCTATAAGAAAATAGCATGCCAAGTAATTTAGCTTAGTTATATTCTGTAGTATGATGCTATTCTGTCATCTGTCCAGTGGATTTCTTTGCCCTGTGGCTTCTGACCTTAGGACAGCTTTGCTTCCTAGGAGGTTTTATTGACAAGTTGTGATGCCAACAAGCACACCTGGGATGAGCCCAGAGTGCAGTTTCAGCTGTCTGTGCAATGCAGTTGTAGTTCAAAAAATGTCAAATGTGGTTTTTTCTAAACTTTGGGAGGTGGTTTATTTGTGGGGTTTTTTTGGGGGGTGTTTTGTTTTTAATACTTGCAGCTTGTGTTTTACAGCATTACAGCTTGCAGGTTTTGAGGTGGTTTATGTTCCCTGTACTGCACTTGGGCTGTTCTGTAGGTGGCACATCAGACTCACCTTGCAGACATTTCACATATGAAAGTTGCAAACACCCCCCTTTCTAATTGTTACTGTTTCAGCCATTCTTGTCCTTTATACGTTAAATTCCTTCATCTGGAGCTGCTTATTCCATGTTCCTTAAGCTGGAGGGAAAAAGGACTTCAACAGCCATAGCAGATTGCCTTCTCCTAATTGCTTTATGGCACTGTTAATAAAAGCCTTTCTAGAAATATCTCTATATAAAGGGCCAAGGATTTTCAGCCTTGCATCATAACCCTCTCCTACAGAATATTTTTCCCTCTTGTTTTTTGAACAAGACTTGCATGCTTAGCTGAACAGATTCAATTATTTTTACCCTGGATGACTGAAAACAAGAATAATTGGAATAACAGGATAGAGGAACAGAGTAGGTTGTTTTGTCCCCCTGCTATGACACGCCACCACATCAGTATTATGGAGCGATGCTTCACCTCAGTTTTCGAAAGCTTTTAGTGACTGATTGTGCAAAGCTTTTATGCTTCTGACTGTGCTCTAGTGCCTGGAGTTAAGTACAAACAAACATTTTGACATTGGGGCTTTGACCTAGAATTGAAAGTTGCTTTGAAGATGCGGTGTAGATTTCTGACATTTTATCTTACTTCTCTCTCTTTTTAAAATTTTGTTTTAGTACATAATAACATGGGGGTTTGATTGTTTGATGTTCTTCTCACCATGTGGCCAGTTGAGTCTGTGAATTGAATTGCTTTATGTTTTAAAATCTATGTATTCCTCTAAAACCCCATTATTGGTGCCAGCATACCTTCTGCTTATCACTGGGTGTGTTCTGTCTATTGCCCTTGTCCCTTTCCAGCTATTCAGCATCTAAAGATTGTACTGAGGCATGTGACAACACTGTGAGAACTGAAAGCTAATGCAGCCTTGCCCAGTGATAATACAGAACAGATAGCTTGCAGGTGATATTTTTGGGGATGACACTGTCTGCTGTGAGTAACTTCTAAACCTTGTGTAGTGCCAGCACCTCTTTCAGTACAAGGTAACTTATGTTCACGCTACTGAGCTACATGGGCTTAGAATTCTGTTTGTACACCGTGGGAACTTAGATTTTATCCTAATTTTGTGATCAACTTGCTTGACAATAAAGGATATATCCTTTCTCATCCCAGGCATCAAGTGTTTCAAAACACCTCATCACTTTCAGAATAATTAATTATTTCCTTTATCACTTTAGGTATTTCTGGGAAAAGCCAGCTTCTGTTTGCACTGGTCTTCACTACCCGTTACCTGGACCTCTTCACTTCATTCATTTCATTGTATAACACATCTATGAAGGTAGAGTATGCTGAAGAGTTAGAAAAGCTAGTGATGTTGCATGCAGAGTGCATAATTTCATTAATAAAAGCCACTTTGAATGGCCCACTGCACAGTGTTTACCAAGTAAGTTCTGGATGGGCTTTAGATGAAGAATGTGGAAGATGAACTCAAAATCCTACTTTTTTTTCTGCATTCTACATGCAGTTTTAAAAAACTGTTTATATCAGTGACATTTAGAACAAATGGTATTTTGGTTACTGAAAATATAAGCTTTTTGAAAAATGGTTCAAACAAACTGTATTTCTCAATTGAGACATTTAAGTTCAAGTAAATCTCCTTTTATTCACTAAAAGGTAAATCAGTATTCAGAATGCACTGCCAGAATTGCAGCTAATGTCTGGTCAGAGGCTGATCAAAAGTGGACAGGAGTGAACTGTAAGAAATGTATCTTCTGTGAGTTATACCCCTGTCACTTGCCCACTGGATGTCAGTGAGCCTGAATTTGAGTTTGTTACTTCTTATGCATTCCTGCAATTTCTGGTGCTGAGTACAAGAAAATAAAGTAGTAGTCTGGGAGAGGGCAGTATGTTTGTGCTTTTTAAATCCAAGTTCTTTATTCTTGGATTTTCTTGATGCTTTTCATCTTTGATTTAAAGGGTAGTACAACTTTGCCAAGAGGAAAGACTAAATCAATATGGCAAAATGTACTGAAGAATTGGGGAAATAATACTGTAAAATAAAATTTTGTGTCTTAAACTCACACTTGCTTTCCAACAAGTGAAATGTGTATGCTTAAGGTTTAATATTAACAGTGTAGATGAAGAGCTGTGGATTAAATAAAATATTCTTGAAACAGAAGCTTTTTCTATATGTAATATCTGATTGGAAGGTACCATTAGGTGCACTAAAGGAGGAGGTAGGGGGGTTTTGCCATTTATTTGTTTATTGGTCGTAATTCAGGGCCATGACCACATCTTTGTTCTGCAGCCCTCCTAACCAGAAAAGAAATGAAAGTGAAAATACTAACTTCCAAAATGGTAGCCTCTATTTCAGTTTCAAAGGTTACTATTCAGAAAGACTGTTGGATATAATTGTCTTTTCAGCCCATTATTGTGGTGTCAGGATGAAGCTGCTTGAATGTCCCAACACAACTTTGTGTTATATTTATGTATATGTAGGAGTATATCATGTTACACAGTTGTTGCGAATAGTTGAGAACTTGAGAGAACTTTAGTTGAGAACTCAAGAGTTGAGATTCTTGAGATGAAGAAATGTGTAATATAAGAAATCTGGATTCATTTACACTTTCATAGTGTCTTCTATGGCCATACTAGCTGTGACTAGTTTATACCTGTAGTAAAGGTTCCTGTATCCTGTCCTGTGGTTCTTTATCTCCACTCAGCCAGGGTGCTCATGTAGCAGAGCCTCTGGATTCTGAACTCATTAATACAGTATTTGTAGGATTTTGTATCTGTGAGCAGAGCATTTAGTGATTAATAGCATCTGTAAACAGTGGGGTTATTAATCTGCTACTTCTCGGTTGCAAAGAACCCTTTTTTAATGTGATAAATGGTTTGGAACATTTAATCTTTGTGCTGAAACTGGCAGAACCTAAAATATTTGTCTAGTCTGCTGTACTATGTTGACTCCAGGACAATGAGCTCTGTCCTGATGATGGCAAACTGACCTTTAGAAAGTCTTAGATTCTCTCTAGTTCTGTTTTCTTACCTGTAAAATGAAGCTTTTTTGCTTATTCCACAGGGAATAGCTGTAAAGTCAACTGTGCCATAACCATTCAATATGGTTAGACATCAGCTCAAATTGAATTCTGGTTCATAGGTTCTCTCAGTCTTGCAGATTTTGTGCCCTGTTGGTTGTTGAAGAACAGTGTCCAGTTGCCACTCTTCAGAATTTAGAGATGTTTAAAGGTCCAAAGCAAATCAGCTAACTTGTGATAGGTTAAGTGGTTGTCTGAATGGGCCTTATTGAATATTTTTTTAATTGCCACATGAGCCACGCCATGCTGCATCCATTATTATTGTGTGTGTGCACCTGCACATTTTTAACCTAAATGTTTGGAGCCAAACCTAAATGTTTGCAGTTGCAGAACGTGTATTCCTTCTCCAGTCACTTCCTTAGTTCTGGAAAGGGTCTTCACCTTTGAGCAGTCACTTCAACCATGGGCAGGTGATGCCTTTAAAGTAACAAAACCAGTAGAGCCCAGAGTTTCTCATTTTGAATTATTACTCTGCTAACAAAAGCACCACCAAGAGCCTGCAAAACCACGTAAACATTGCAAAGAATCATAAAAGACCACACTTCCTCCTCCTAGTGCCTATTCAGGGAGTGTGATTGAATCCTGGAACCTCTGTGGATTGTTTTGGGGTTTTTTGTTTCTTTGCCTGCCCTCAGCTGATCTACATCGCTTGCTCGTACGCCACCGTGTACCTGATCTACATGAAGTTCAAGGCCACCTACGATGGAAACCATGACACCTTCCGAGTGGAGTTTCTGATAGTTCCTGTTGGTGGGCTCTCCTTTCTTGTCAATCATGACTTCTCTCCACTGGAGGTGAGTTGATTGGGGGCAGGAAATGCTATTTTTTTCCTTAAAATATTTAGAACATGAGCATGAGCATTTTTAGCCTGACCAGTGAATGGTTGAAGGGTGTCTACATTTAGTAGGTTCAGGCTAATCCTTTCCTCAGTTAATCTGTGTGGTGCAGATGTCTGTGCAAATTTAAGGCACCTCAGGAGACCAGCATTGTTATCAGCACTGATTATGTTATTCAGCAGAAGACTGTGTTTTTCCCAGTACACTCTGATGGCTATATTAATTCAGAATTCCTTTTGTTCTGTTTGTTAAAGAAATCCCACAAATGCAGTTTCTGAATAGTTGGTGCCACCTGGTGAAAACAAAAGGAATTATACTACTACTTAAATTTTATAAAATTGCAAATGGTCTAGACTATTAAAAAGAATTGCATTATATTTAAAATGCAGCTATGTGTATAATTGCAGGAAAATTATATTAAAAATGTAATTAGAGTTCAAACAGGTAATTTTTCCTACAAAATAGAGTTTTCTAATTTTAGATGCTTGTTTTATGAGGACTGAGCTGCATTTTTATATGGGGTTAAATTAATTTATTACAGAGTAAGGGGATTTGAATTGCTACACTTTGAGACATATTTTAAATTTTGTTCTGTGTTAACTCATTCTTTAAACAAATAGATAAAAATGGAAGAACATTGGGGGGGAAAAGGACTTCATCTTCCCTGCAGCTTTCACAGCATGGACTCTGTAAGCTGTATTTCATGGTAATGGGAGCTGGATGCACACAAGTTCCCTCATGAGTAAACCTGTGTGTGCCAGATCAGCAGAGAGCTGGTTTGGAGAGTCTGCTGTTTGCCAGGAGAGTTCCCTTCTTCCACCCTCTGGTTGATTATGAAGCTTTCACTTAGTGTTTCTGATACGAGGAAAGTTTTCCAAAATACCGTACCTGTATGAATAGGTATTCATCCAGAACATTGTTAGGGAGTGAAAAGTCAAGCCAAGCCAAATGTTTTCTGTCCTGTTGTCAGTAAGACAGTTGGATATACCTGTGGGGGTTTTTTTTTTCAGATACTGTGGACCTTCTCCATCTATCTTGAATCGGTTGCTATTCTCCCTCAACTTTTTATGATCAGCAAAACTGGGGAAGCAGAGACCATCACTACTCACTATCTTTTCTTCTTGGGTCTGTACCGTGCCTTGTATTTGGTCAACTGGATTTGGCGCTACTACTTTGAGGGATTTTTTGACCTCATAGCTGTTGTCGCTGGTGTGGTCCAGACTGTTCTGTACTGTGACTTCTTCTATTTGTATGTTACAAAAGGTAAGTAGTGCAGTAACTTCCAGCTTCAGGTTGTGGAATGTAGCAGTTAATAGGTTCATAGGGATCTGCTACATTGACATGATGAGCTCATTAATTTTGGGTGCAAATTAGTTCTGAAACATCCTTAATTTATCTAATACACTTTCTGCTAGTGGGGGGCATTTCTTTGTGTATGGGTAGAATATAAATATTTAAATGGTTTGATGAACTTTTGGAAAAATTTAAAATAAGTTTGGCTAAATATACATTGCAGTTGCCTTTCATGGATAAGCATGATCCTCATGCTTCCCCTGACCATGTACACTGTTACCTGCAGATCCTGTGCTTACAGACACCTTTCTCAGTGGTTTAAATACTGTAAGAGTTGAAAGTGTTTCAGATGTCTCTGTTTATGCGGAGTGTAGAAGCAGACACTTCTGCTGGGTGCATTAATAATTCTGCCCTTACTCACATTTCAGCTTCCATCATGTAACCACCAAGCTGCATGGGGCTGTGCTATTTTAGTCATAATTCTTAAGAGGCTGCAGTGAGCGGCTAGCATGTCCTATGAGGATGAAAAGTGGGAATTCCAGGGTACCACAAGAGGGCAAGGTTAGAATTGTTAATTCTAGTTTTACCAGTATGTACTGAAGAGAGAGAGGCAGCCTGGGAGGACTGTCTTCAATGGACCTATTTGGTGTGAAAAGTTTCGGTCCTTTTGACATTTTAACGGTGTGTGCTTCTCCTGCATCAGGACTTTGTTTTGCTGACTGTTTTCTTTCCCACTTTTCCTTACAGTTCTCAAGGGAAAGAAGCTCAGTTTGCCAGCGTAAGTGCCAAAACATCACCAGCATCTGTCCTTTTGGATGCTTGGACAGAACAATCCTTATCACAAGCAAAGGTGAAGATGCTTGAGACAGAAAGTCAGAAACACAGCTCTTTATAGTGCAGGTAGTCATCAGCGGCTCTGTAAGAACGGAGGAAAAACAACCAGCAGATTTCTGTTTGATGCATCTTGCCTTTATCTTTTTTATTACTATGTATAAAGATTTTTTACATAAAGAAACTTATACTGTATTAATAAATTCAGTGTATGGTTTCAATTGGAATAGTTCCAAAAGTGAGATTTTTGTGAGATTGTTTTTGACCAGGAACAAGTGCAAACGTTTTTTTAATTTTCAAGATTTTCTTTGAAATGACTGATATTTTTTTTTTTTTTTTTNATTGAAATGGTGTTTTTTTTTTTTTTTTTTTTTTTTTTTTTTTTCAGTGCACAAATATGTGCATCCTTGATGGATGGTAGTCATCTGTTCTTTCCCTTTGATTCAGTTTTCATTCCACTATATTTATTTTTTTCCAAAAGGCGAATATATGTCAACTCTAAATCTGAAACCACCGATGTTTGATGTGATGTGCTGGTGCCCAGTCTTTGTGCCATCTGCTGACATGGAGTTCCTTATTCAAAATATATGTTGGTGCTAGAAGAGGAACAGTCGCATTTTGTAGTTGTTCCCCTTCTAAAACAGACTGATGGCAAGAGGGCAGTGAGGAAATCACTTGAGGCCACAAGGATGGGCCCTTTCCTGTTCTGCCATGATGTCTGGGAAGGTAATCCCAATAATGAAAGCACTTGGCAGCCCAAGTCGTGAGGGGTAAGAGATGTGATTGTGTTAATTAGTGGCAAATGTTTGTGACTGTGTAGTTTGTTCAGGAAGAGAAGGTTAAATATCTTGGATGTCCAGCCCTGCTCCACCATTACAGCTGTAGGAATGGGAGACTTGTAAGTTGTTGATTACAGAAATCTGTGGGTGATCATTTTAAACAATATCTACATTTTCTTATTAATGAATGCTTTATAAGCAACTTCCATGTTCAGCTTCAAGTGGTTTTCGATGTCACTTTTGGACAATTAATTTTTTTTTTATAAACTTTTCAGAATCAGCAGCACCAGTTACCATTCTTCATCCTTTAAATGATTCCCTTTTTTTACTGAGCTGTTGCATGATTTATCCTGTGTTACCATCCTCAATAAACACTTTATGAAATGGTGAAAACATTTTGGGGTTTTTTTGTCGTTTTCATTCCTGAACCTGAAAGTTTTCTGTTTGCCTGGAACTGGATGAAAAGCTGTGGTGAGGACGAGTTGCTTAATGTCATTGCTGTGTTGAAATATTAAGATGCTAAGGCTCTGAGGGGCATTATCACTGATGGAAGCAATGATGGCCGAGTTCTGCTTGTTTTGTGAGAGCTCAGTCTTCAGCCTGGTGCTTGTGTGTGTTTTGTCTTCAGTTTGATTTGCCACGGTTCTGTCTGTAGTCAGTGCTGGTTCTCATTGCTGAGGCCCGCTGAGCAGTGTTCCTGTGCAGCTGCGGAACCCGGCAGCTCGCTGAGACCCGAGAGAGCGCAGGGCCCTGCCCGCGGCCTTTTTCGTGACGTCATTCAGCGGCCCCGTTGGAGCCCTGTTCCTTGGCATCGTGACGTCACGGACCGCGTCCCGCCTGCCGGGGCCGCACTGCGCACGCGCCCTGGGCTCCCCCGGCTTTCCGCCACCCCGCGCGCGCGCCCAGGAACGGGGCGGGGCTCCCGCCGGGCGCGTGCGCAGCACCACCCCATCGGGGCAGGGGCGGGGCGATGTCAGCAGGGCGGGGCGAGCCCGCGTGACGTCACGGCATCGTGACGCTGTGCCGGCCCCGGCGGGCGGTGAGGCCTGGCGGGGGGAGGTGTGTGGGACTCGGGCGGCCCTGAGGGAGCGGAGGCGGCGGGACCCGCAGGATGCCGGGGCTCGTTCTCTTCGGCCGGCGCTGGGCCATCGGCAGCGACGACTTCGTGCTCCCGGGGGCCTTCGAGCTGTTCGTCAGGCTGGTGTGGTAAGGCGCGCCCCGGGGCCGCTGCCCGCCGGCCCGGCCGCTTCCCGACGGGATGAGCGCTGCCCACGGCCCCGGCGCTGTCGGTCCCTGGCACAGCACGCCCGATGCGGTCCCCACGCTGCCGCTGCGGTCCGGGCCGCCGTCACCCGCTGGGCTTCATCTGCGAGTAGCGCTCGTGTCGTTTCGTAATTAATACGGGGACTGCTTTGTGTCCGCCAGCCGCCCTGCTTTGGGATCTGAGGGAGGGAGTGGGTAGCACCAGGCAGGGAGCCTGTGACTCGGTCTGCACTCGACTAAATTGTAATTCCTGCTGAGTATTCGTGTAGTGGTTTCGTTCTGACACTTGCCTTATGTAACAGGTCGCTTGCTGTTAATCTTTGTGCAGTACTTTCATTAAGACGACCACTATCGATCAGGTGATCACTTCGCAGCAGACACTTCCCCCTTCCTGCTGTAACTGTTGTTATCTCCCTTCCCGGCAGGTGGATTGGGATTCTTGTCCTTTACGCGGTTCACAAGGGGCAGTTTAACTGTCCTGGGGGAGGATTGCTGCACAGCTACCTGCTCGGCCTCCTCATTCTTCTGGCTTCCATAATATGTGCGTTATCTGCTCTTGTATTCATCAGTATGCAAGGTAAATAGTTAATAGTGATATTTTGTGTTTATCGAGTAGGATTGTAATAGATGTGTGTTTTTAATCCGGAACTGACATTAAAAGATAACAGAAAATTGAAGTGCTTTAATGGCAGTCAGACTTGAAAAACTCCATCAGCATTAACATACTTTCTTTAATAGTATTACCTTTGATAGTCTGGAATCTAAAATAATAAACAGACACAACAACTTAGTGCAGCTAATGGTTCATTGCCATCAGAGCATCCTGAAAACTCTCTGTGCATGACCTCTGATGTAACACTGCTCCACCTCTCTGACAGGAATTTAGGGAAGAGTATCCAGAATCATCTGAAATATCCTGTTAGTTCTGCCTTGCATAGGCAGGTTTAGTCTTGTGAAAGTCCCTTAGCTGCAGTGGGCTACTTGGGGAAAAAAACACACATAGGAAAGGGAATTGTATAAATGTCATAATAAAACTGACAATAAGTACTGTTAAATAGAGCAGGACCCACAGCTTGACATGAATGGCTGAACAGAAGTAAGGACCCCAATGCAACTTCTAATTATTTGTAGAAATGGTTCATTTTGGGTTAAAATTGCTAGGAAAACTTTTGAGGCACCTGATCATCAAAGTAATGTTAAGAAGATTATTTTGAAATATTTATGTGATCTCTGGAATAACAGATGAGACTCCACAGTTTCTAATATATTTGTTCTCATGACACACTGAAAATAAGTATTTATGTTTCTGTAAATAAGTATTTATACTTATTTCTATTTAAGCAATTTTAAGAGTGCATGAAGAGAGACTATGACAGAGCAGAGGTGTGGATGATAATCCTGGCCTTGAATCTGACTGCTGGTTTTCCTAGAGTTTCCAGAGGAGGGGAAGTAAGATCAGCCAGACCATGCTGTTTGTATCAAAGTTTCACAGAATATTCTGTGTTGGAAGGGACCCAGCATCATCGAGTCCAGCTCTTATGTGAATGGCCTATACAAGGGTCAAACCCATGTCCTTGTGTTGTTAGCACCAGGCTCTAACCAAAGTTGCAGAGGTGAGAGATGTAACTGTAAATAGCAGTGATAAAAGAACCTCGACCGGTATGAAAGTACAGCTACCAGCTCATTGTAACTAAGAAATCGAAGAATTCTGAGGCTAAATTTCTAGGGAAATAAAGAGTGAGGTGTGTTGGAACGTGTGGGTTTGGGTGTGCTGGCTCCTGCACCAACCCTTGCGCTGCCCTGGCAATTGATGATGCCAGCAGGGAACCTGGCTGGAGCCCTCGCACCCTGGGGGTGGTGCTGAGAAAGGAAAAGTTGTGTAGAGGAACCACAGTTCCATCTGATTGTGTCTGTGTAAGCAACCACGCTGCTGCAGGACAGGCTGCAACCTGGGACAGGGAAAAAGCAACCTCTGGATCAAGGACTTTTGAAACAGCTTTATCACTGGGTGTGAACCACAGCTTTGTAATGGGAAAACAGTTCCCAAAATGGTTTTTGTTCTGCAGCCTTTACAAATTACCTGTCTACACCTGAGCACGCACACCTCACTACCCTGGGATCAGCAAACTGGTTTAAGGAGATGAGCTGGCCAAAAGTTACTTCCTTTTTTATTGCCTTTGAGCGCTAAAACGAAGAGGTTATTAGTAAATTAACAATACAGAAAATAGCCTGAGAAGTATTTGTCCTGGTAGTGGTCTTACTTCTGTTCTCCTATTATTACTTAGTAACTCCATTAACAAAACTTCACTGTGGCTCAGCAAAATAGCATCTGAAAATGAAATATTAACCAACTAAAAGCTAAATAGAATAATAAAAGCAGGCCCCAAGAGTCATGAGAAACTGTAGGTGAGCTACTGCTCCTGGATGCTGCTTTGGCTTATGCTGGGCACAGCACTGCTGCCTCAAGTTCAGTGCAGAACTGTCTCTGACTAGAGTTATTTTGGATTTAGTAGAGTAGATTCTAAGAATCACAGCTATAAATCCACTGTTTTTCTGAGCTTCAGTGATGACTTTCCATTAGTATGAAAGAACTTGATAGTTTCACTTAAGTTTCTTACTTTCTGTAAAGCCCAGAAAGTTCCTATTTCCAGATAGGATTTTATGTACTTGAAATGCATTTGTGAAGAGTTCTTGTTTTTAATTCTCTCTCTAATTTCAGGAACAATTTCTAATCCAGGCCCAAGAAAATCACTTCCCAAAATACTTTATACTCGCCTGCTTCTTTATTTCCCCGAATTCATCTGGGCTGTTGTAGGAGCTGTGTGGGTGTCAGACAACAGCGTGCAGTGTGAGAAGACTGTGATAAATGGCATCATTGGTACAGTTATTGCAAGGTAAAGGTGCCTCCCCACAAATCTGAGCTTGACAGTGTCTGTGAAATGGAAAATGAGTTGGTATCCTTCCCTGAAAAAGCTGCTTGGGAGAGAGAGCATGTCCTGCAGTGAAGGAAAGGAGGTGTAGGTCAGAAAGGGTAAGAGGGGCAATGGAAGTGTAGAAAACTGGATAAATGTGAAGGGGGTAGTAACCTGATCACTTAGCTGGTAGTGAAAAATGGAGCTGTCAGTCCTCTGGGCTGCTGCTTCCAAAGCACAGGGCTGTGATCCCAGGTTTGGTGCCCTGTGTGAACTGAGCCAACAGCCCTGTTCTGGTGCCCAGCCCAGTCCAAAGAGCTGCAGCCTCAGGACAGCAGCAAAGGTCTCCATACAGAATTCCGTGCCCAGCTTTGGTTTCAGTCCATCAAGATCTCAGTTGGGATTTCTTGCACACTTGTCAGAAGTGTCTGGTTTCACAGTCTGTTATCCCACTCCCTCCTGTCTGGCAGCTGGATTATCATCATCTTTACCATCATTGGAGTTGTCATTGTCTTTGACCCCCTTGGGGGGAAGAAGACGTTCTACCTGCCCGACGGTGTGAGCCGCAACCTGGAAAGCAGCCAGTCGGGGCAGCTGCTGTTCAACGTGAAGAGCTCTGCCACCAGGGTGTGGGAGAAGAGGATCAGGCTGCTGTGCTGCTGCATCGTGCAGGACGATGACCACAGGGTGGCCTTCACCAGCATCGCTGAGCTCTTCCGCAACTACTTCTCAGTAAGAGGGAGGGCCTTGCTTGTGTTTGGGGAGAGTTCTGCCACAGTGAGGTGTGGGATGGTTTTACAGAGTCTTCCATGTCTTTGTACAGGACACTGATCTGGTGCCAAGTGACATAGCAGCTGGTTTGATTCTGCTCCATCAAGAGCAGGATAAAATGGAAAATTGCCCCAAAGAGCCTGAAGAAGTCCTGTGTCATTCTCCATCGTCTCTCATGGTAAGATAGGGTTGGTGCAGCCTCTGGTGTAATTATTCTAGGAAATGGTCAGATCAAATTGAAATGCACTTCTTTTTGTAGAGGGGTTTTTTTGGTTTTGTTTATTTTTTAACAAAATTAAACACTGCAATAAAAATTCTTAACAATGTAAGTTATTAATAAATGCAGTGAAAATGGTGAGTATGTGGTCAAAACATTTTTCTGCGTTTGCATAAGTAGAACTTTGAATGGGGAATTAAGTGCAAAAAGGAACCATTTAGGACATTTGACCGTTGTTGAACAGTTGGGAGAGAAAGGAAACAGAGAGAGAATGAATATTTGGTACCATTTGCATAGAACCAAGAAGGTGGTCTTCTAGTATGTATTGTGGGCTGTTTGTCTGCTGCAAATACCCAGACAAGATAAGAAGCAAAAGTAGCATATTTTAAATGTTTGCAGGTGGTGAGTTACTTTGCTAACTGATTTTTGCTAGTCTTCAGTGGAAAAGTGCCTTTGTACATTTTTTCCCCTCCTTTTGGCCTGTGTTTCATAGATGTATGTAGTTTCACTTCAGCCAGTGCATCTCTGTCAACTTCCTTTTGAATCCAGCCAGTGTGATGGGGTTATGCTTTAAAAGTCTGTACCAGAGAGATCTGCTGCAGACGCTTTAGCCTTCCCTTGGACATCCTTAGGTAACATATTTGAAGTGAATGTTGTTTTCAGCATTGAGCTAATCAGTGTATTAGCATTGGAAGAAACTGATTCAGTGAGAGCTTTTCAACATCCTTGATCTGTGTAACTACATAAATAAACACAGACTTTTTCCTGAAATACAAGTGGCTATTTTTAGTTCCTCTTAGACCTTGAGGTTTTCCTTTTGGGTAGTGTGTATTTCATCATGCCTTGATTTTCTCTAGCCTGTGTTCAGTTTTATTCTGAGGCTGCCTAACACACCTTCCTCCCTTTCTCTGCTTCCTTTTCTTCCCCTGTGTGCTTCCAGACAGATGATTTGGATGTTGAGCTGGAGAATGCTGCTCACTACATGCTGTTTGCTGCAGCTGCCTATGGCTGGCCCTACTATGTGTACACCAACCCATATACTGCACTCTGTAAGCTCAATGGTGACTGGTAGGTTTGACCCAAGAGCTTAAAAAACACATAGCTGTCTTCTATTTAACTAGTCTTAGCAGAAATAAAATAGTTACAATAGCAGTATTTTTGTTGCATTAAATTATATCACTCTTGGGAGTACATGAGCTTGACTGGTAGAGTTATCTTTCACAAATTCAGAGAAACAAAATTCCAGTGTCTTTCCACCCTCAAACAGATTGGCTTTTTTTCCATGGGAAAAGTTTGTGATTGAGATGAAAAAAGTTCATTTAGCAAAATGACGAAGAATTCGAATTAAATGTAACATGTTTTAAAATGAGGCTATTTAGAGGTGCCTTTTAGGCACAGATGTATATATAGAAATAAAAGTCTATCAACAGTTTTCTCAGTCCTAAGGAATTAGCGTAAGTTCCATGTCCCTCCAGCCTCCTTTTTGTTCCTTTTGACCCCTTTACTCAAAAATGTTTATGGGCAGCATGTCATTGTGCATATTGCTATATAGGATTACTGTATGTGACTACTGACATTTGTAAGACTGGGTTTTGTAATTACTAACATGAAATACCCATATAATCTACTGAAATATAAATCACTTGGAGAAAAAAAATTATCACATAATACTATGGATAAAACATGAGATAAGATTGCTGTGCAGATTCTTGCGTGAATTTCCTTTTTCTTGGTTTGTATTTTCTCTCAGTGGCCTGTAATCTTAAGAATTCTTTTCTTACTGCACTGTTTGCTCTGCCAGTGGTCTTGTAACAAGGGGCAGAGGTAACATCTTGCATCAGACTACTGGTGCTATTGCAGAAAGAATGCACTTTTGATTCCTGGCAGAAGGCCTTCTGCAAATTTAACTGAGTTTGATTCTTTGAAAAGAAACCTAAAAAATTGGAACATGAAAGTTTTTCTCTTCTGTGTTTGTCAGTTGCAGAAACAGACCAACAGATTCTGATATAACGGGCAGTGATCATCATAATTTCCACTTTGGATCCATCCTAAAAATAACAGGACTGCAGTACAGAGACTTCATTCATATCAGTTTTCATAATAAGGTAAACAATCTGGACAGGCATTCAGCAAGCTGTAGTGATTAATTCAGGGAAAGCAAGGGGTGAAGGGTCTACTTTGCCTTCAGCATTTATGAAGTGCAAGATGCAAAGCCAAATTAAAACATTCAGTTTGGATTTCTTTTCTAATCTGTCAGAACAGCCATATATCCACTGATATAAATCTGTCTCAGTTTTGAAAAAAGACACTTAGACTGACCAGATAAGAGACCAATTCAGCTTCTTTCCATAGTGCAATATGGAGCTCAATAAGAGCT
This sequence comes from Picathartes gymnocephalus, assembly GCA_013390045.1. Classification (NCBI taxonomy): domain Eukaryota; kingdom Metazoa; phylum Chordata; class Aves; order Passeriformes; family Picathartidae; genus Picathartes; species Picathartes gymnocephalus. The sequence goes on from WEKY01001294.1 coordinate 343,802, forward strand.
TCCAGAAGGTGAGAACAAGTGCTTGCCCTTACAGAAAGTTGGTGTCTTTACTGATTACATTTTTCTCCTTCAGATCTATGAGATTCCATTTTTTGTTGCTTTGGATCACAAAAAAGAAGCTATTGTGGTTGCAGTGAGAGGAACCTTGTCTTTTGAGGTATCATCCATCTGATATCAATAATTAGCTTTATAGAAATGAGTGAACTCCCAGTACCTAGGGGAAATTGTGTTATGCTGGCACATGTTAAAATAACTCATAGGTATGAGTCTTCCAGGTTTAAGTTGTAAGCCCCGCTGCCCTTGGATGGGTCATGTTCCCTGTGCTACTGGAAGAGAGAGTGGTAGACAGGCAGGGGTGATTCCAAGTCACTGTGAGTGGAGGTGCATCCATAATAGGGTGTCTGCAGTTGGAAATAGTTGCCAGGCTTGGAGCTGTGGTTGCTGTGTGTTTGCTGGGGTGGTGCTGTGTGCTGGGATGTGTTGTGCTGCTCACACACCTGGCAGCCAGCTGCTGATGTCCCGGTGACAGGGGTGAGCAGCAGAGCACAACCCACGAGCCACACAGCGCTGCAGGGAGCTCTGACCAAGGCTTTGTTCACAGGACATTCTCACTGATCTGTCAGCAGACTGTGAAGACCTGACACTGGAGGAGGTTCTGGAGAATGGGTTTGTGCATAAGGTGTGTGCAGCCTGTGGCTTTTTGTAGATCAGCTCAGTGGTAGCAAGCTATAAACACCTGGGATCTTTAGTTACAGAAGAATATTCTCCTTGTCAGATGGATTGCATAAATTATTTCAGTGTTTGGTGCATCTGGCATTGAAAGGTAGAATTTTTAATCCTCTTGTCAGAGTTAATGTCCTTATGAAATATCCCAAAACCTTTTTAACCCATACATACAATACATACAGACCTCTTGGTTATAACCACACCTCTGGCAGGAGGCTGTTAAAGAGAAGACAAGCTTTGCAAAAAGAAGTTGTTCTATGGTGGTGTTGTATTTAAACTGTACATGTATCACACCTCAGATTATACACCCTTCTAACCTGAACTGCTCTCTTGTAGGGAATAACTCAAGCTGCGAATTACATCTATCGAAAACTAATAAATGATGGAATTTTAAACCAGGCTTTCACAATTGCCCCAGTAAGTTACTTTCCAAATAATTGGTTTTTCAGAAAAATTACTCACAGCTTTTTCTGTGTCCAACTAAGTTTATCTTTCTGTCTGCAGGAATATAAACTTGTGATAGTTGGTCACAGTTTGGGTGGTGGGACAGCATCTATCTTGGCCATCATGCTCAGGAACTCCTTCCCCACGCTGAGGTGTTATGCCTTCTCTCCCCCAGGAGGGCTCTTAAGGTGAGAGACTTCTGTTGCTTGGTGCTGTGTCTAAGCTGTAAAAGTCAAGGCAGCTGCCAGGTGTGTTAGCTGGTAGCTGTGGGCTGACTGTGGGAAGACGCTGTATGTTCTCCATTCTCCACTCAAATTAATTTGCTCCATCTGGAGTTACAGTCAAGTTCTTACAGTGTGAGCGAAGCGTTACAGAATGAAACACATCCGGGGCATTCTGTCAGGCAGTATAATTAGAGTTTAAAATAAGTGTTCCAGAAAAATGCTCACCAGACTTGTCTGCCTTGGCCTGTTGGACATCCTCCCACCCTTTAGAGTCAGCACTGAAGTTACTCTGTCACCTTCAGCAAGGGGTCTGAATGCTCACTGAGGCACTGACTGCAAATGCTGCTGCCACGTGCTTGTATTTTTACTGAATGATAATGATCATCCTAAAACTAAAGTGTGCTTGTCTCCTTGTGCATCTAAACTGCCTTCTTTTTTTTTTAAGCAAATCACTTGCAGATTACACGAAGCACTTCATTGTTTCAGTCATTGTTGGAAAAGATCTTGTTGCAAGGTGAGATGAAAATATTTTTAAATTGATATTTGGAGATGTGTTTGATAGGAGACAGAGGCTTTGCGTTACTTTGTTCTGTGTGTTTAAACAGGCTAAGTATGCCCAACATGGAGGATTTAAAGAGAAGAATAGTGAGAATTGTGGCAAACTGCAACAGACCCAAGGTAACTAAATGCAGTTTCTGGTTAAAATTGTGGAATTGTTACCTGGGTTAAGCCCCAGATTTAATGCTGTGACTGCTGGTGTGTGTATTTTTGATCTTAAAGTTGAGAGTTACAATTGTGTTTCAGAACAAAATTGTTTGCTTTTGATTCAGTGACATTGTGTTAGTCTCTTATCCTTTAAATTGTATTGTTGGAGATTAGGATTCACTCTGAATGTACTAGTTTACAACATCAAAGACTTGAAATTATCTGTTTGCAAGTTTTGCTGGTAAAAGGAAACTATTAAAAAACAAAAATGGGAAAAAACCCAAACAGCTAAAATTATGAAAAGTCAGTAAGATTGCTTACTTTAGTAGTGTAATAACTAGTACCACTAGGTAAGCAAATTAATGATTTTACTTACATATTACTGTCAGAAATCATTTGGAAAGCAAATATTTCTCTGTTACAGTATTAATTCTTTACCTCTTTTTACTGTTACTGGGAAACACAGTTTTGAAAGTGCTGGATCAGTGTGGTGTCAGGCAGGATGGTACTGGAGGTATAGAGGTGTGAATTAAAGATTCAGAACTGCCGTTTTTGAACATCTGAATTTGAATCTGCCATAGCCACAAGATTTCCATGTAGTCCCAGGATGAGCAGAGAGTCTGTGTGATGTCATAAACACAGAATAAAATAATGGACAGTTAGAAGTTACAGGTGTAAGAAAACTTAAACCTGCAGAGCAGAATCCACATGGAGTAATTCAGCTGGTAAAGATGGTAATGTTTTCTGTAGTAATACTGGAGACTTAGGATCCATACTGTTGAAATGAATGTTACTGTGGGAAAAATTCGACACGGAGATAATTATCAAATAAAGTTTGGGGAACATGTGCATAAAGTAATTTTTAATCTTTTAATTGTGCTTTCAGATGATGTGTGTGCAAGCACATAAGTAGAATAAGTTACTTGTAGAGATGCCAAACTTCAATTGGACTGTTCTCTCTGATTTCAGTACCAGATTTTGCTGCGGGGGTGTTGGTACGAGGTATTTGGAGGAGACCCTGATGACTTCCCAACAGAGCTGGATGGAAGGAACCAGGATGCCCTGACCCAGCCCCTTCTGGCCGAGGAGAGTTTAATGGTTCATCGGTCACCTTCGTACAACGCCCTTGAGGAGGAATCACACTTGAATTCACCTCCTCAGTATCCTCATCTGTATCTGCCTGGAAAGATTATCCACATTGTTGAAGAATGCAGCTCTAGGAGGTAAGAGGAATAATAAATACCACTCTCCTGTCTTCCTGAGGTCTACTTACACTGTCCCTTTCAAAGTACACATTTCCAGCTCTGTGATTTACCTGCATCTCCAGTACCCAGTTTTGGTTATTGCACATTACTCAGTTTTCAGTTTCTGTTCTGTCTCCCGACTTCTTTTTGTTTCACTTCAAGCCCTGGACATTTTTCTCTTTGTGCCTTATCCTGCCTGTTTATTGCACCTGCTGAAGTGAGGACTTTAAACACTAAGATTGGCAAGTTCAGCTTTGCCAGGATGCAGTTTCTGCCTGAGACTGCAGATCTGTGGTGTGTCCTGGTAGTGGTGAAGTGGTAACAAAATGCCTCCTTAGTGAGCAGTCCCATGAATGTTGGTGATTAGAAGGAGGTGCAGTACTGCCTGTACTACTGACCCAGCCAGGCTGGAGAGCTGCAGCTGCCCCAGTACCCAATGTGTGCTCACTTAGTCTGTAGTTTTTCCTGTCACTTGCTGCTTTTCTGTGGATGCAGGAAGCTGAGACAAAGACACCAGAAAGCTGAAACTGCTGGAAGGGTGAGGACTGTGGCTTTGTTGGGGCAGTGTTGTGTTCAGGGTTTTTTTTATGTGTTTTTTTGTTGATGTTGGGTTTTTTTAGACAAAGCAACCTGAAACAGCCCATAAGCCAGACATGCCCTGATATCCGCTCGTGTTCTGAAACAGAAATAAGAGCATTTCTAACTTGCACAAAAATATCTTACAGAAGAAAAGTGAAATTGTCCCTTACAGAGAGGAAAGAAAAGGATTGGAGAAGAAATTAAATTCTTTCCTCCCATTCAGTAGATCAGTATTGTTTAAGCTTCACATCTTTAATTTCTAACAATTTTAATACTGGTTTCACAAGTTAGATCCTTGAACACCTCTGACCTGGGCAGGTTTTCCCAGTCGCTGCTCTTCTACTTCTTTGTTTCTTTTCTGTCTTTTACTCCACAGCACAGCAGTTAATCATAGGTGTTTTTTTAAGTAGGACTAGCACACAAGAGCCCCCATCTCGTATATCGGATTTAATCTCACAGAATGGTGTATCCTGTGTGCAGCATTAAATGTTTTGCCTAGTCACTTATTGATACCACTTGTTCCCTAAATTTGACATTATCCATGTGAATGTGCAGTGTTCAGTGCCCTCCTCCTCCTTGCTCAGGCTGTATTCTGTGTTTTTGGGAGCAGGATTATTTTAATCTTGGATGGCTTCTTTTCCTGTTAATGCCCAGTGTAATTTGGTGCAGTTCTGCCCTCAGGGACATTTCATGGCAGCAATTCCAGCTGTTTGCTGAAAGGCAGATCTGTAGCTTTCTGGGAGCCCACCTGCTGCTCTGAGAGGGTTCCAATTCCTCCCTGAGCAGTGTCCAGAGTCTCCAGGTTGCTTGATGCAGTTCTGACACAGCCTTTCTGTTTGTGGTGTGTTTTTTCCCTAGGTTGTGTTCTTCAGATATTAAATACATGGCGAGGTGGTCAAACGAAACCGTCTTCAGCAGCATTTTAATAAGTCCCAAGATGATCACAGACCACATGCCAGATGTTGTGCTCAAAGCTCTGAAGAGTTTGTCTCAGGAACATGGATCGTGTCTGTCTTGTCAAACACAAGAATACAACCCCAGTGCAGTATAACAGCTCGAGGAAGACCTGGGGGGCTTTTTTGCAGGTTTCAGGTATTCAGGACACATTCCACTTTCATGCCTAAGTGGATTTCAGTACTTTTCTCACATTGCATAAAATGAACAAGGGTCTTAGCGCCCTTGCCTCTGCAGTGACCTCGGGGAATGTTGTGCTGGTGAAAGCACAGATTGTGTCTCTGTGCTGAAGGCTGGGCTTTTCCAGAATGGATCAGGATGAGAAGCTCCAGCCGTGCCTGTGTGCGCTGGCGCAGCAGCTGAACGCTTGACCAAAGTGAATGTGTGTGAGGACAGTGTGGCCACATGTCAGAGCAGAGCCCTGCCAGACCTTACCCACCACCTGCAACTCCACTGCTGCTTCCACGTCCCTTCCTGGGTGCCTGGGCCGTGGCAGAGCTGCCCAGAGCCCAGCAGCTGCAGGGGAGGCGGCGCAGCAGTGCTGCAGCTCAGGGCAGCAGGGTGAGTGAGCCCGGCCCACGCAGGGCTCGGGCAGGCTCAGTGATTGCACTATTTTTTCTTACAGATTGTGTTGGGATCCCGGGGTTGTGGGGGAGGGCTTGTTGTGGTTAAATGCTGCCTGGATGTACATGTGCAATACTCTTTAATCTACCTGTCTTTTGTATTTGTTAATCTACATCACTGCTTTTATTGGTTTTGAACTAAAACTACTTAAGGAGAAGGAAAAAAGAATATCGTCCAGGCCCTGACATCATGTTGGTTACCAGCTCTAGCTCCAGCTACTGAGTACCACTCTGATTCTGCCAAGAGTGTGTGACCAGTTTTACCGATTCTTAAAAAGTGGATTCCTTGTTTCTAGTGTGTAACTATTTTAATTTTTTTTTCCCCTTTTAAGGCTCAGCAGCATTTATTTTAAAAAAATTGATGTAAGTAAAATATGATGTGGTTGAGAATTAACTGTATGGATGTTTTTGCTGTGATACTTGATATGGAGACAAAATTAAATGCAGAATAAAACCTTGGCTCCTGTGCAATGACAGGTACCAGTGCTGGCTGTCAGAGCAACAAGGTCAGGCAGCACCAGCAGGGACTGTGCTGCTTTCAGGGCCTGCAGGGTCCCAGGGCACCAGCCTTGGGTGCAGCTACTCTGGAGGAGAGGAGCCAACACACAGAGCAGGGCTTTAAATAAAAGCCTGGAATCTGGGGCATCTAAGCACTAACTGTGACCGGTTCAGAGGAAAAGCACTTGTTTGCATAAAGGGGAGTGGAACAGAGAACCTGCCCCCTGCTGTCAGCAGCTTTAACCCACTGCACAAGCAGCAGCAGGAGGTGTAACAACTGCACTGAGAGGGCAAGGCCTCTGCGGAGCTGTTGCCAAGGGCTGTGTTCAGTTTGGGTTCTCAGAGCACCACTGTCAGCCTGGGCTTCGCACACGGTTCCTGAGGAGACACATGCACACAGGGCTGCTGGCATGGAACAAGAATGTATGCTCAGAGTGGCACAAGAATGAGACACTCACTCAGAAACTCAAACATTACCACACTTGTGATTCAAGGATTTATTAAGTCATACATGCAAAACATACTGCCAATTGCATTAGCAAAAGATCAATGTAAAAACTTCACAATTTTGCAACTTTTATTTTTAAATTTTGCTTTAGTGGTTGAAAGGGTGTAGTTCAACATCATATTCCTGCCAGTTTGGAAGGTACAGAACATTAGCACTAATTACAGAACCTCACAGACCCAAGTTACTGTTACGCAATCGATGCCGCACATGGAGTGACAGAAAGAACACTTGGCTGCATTAGTCATGTTACAGTGAGGGGACCTTGCAAATAGTGATGGTTGAAAGGTTTGTCAGTTACAGAAGTTTAAAATATAAAAATTACTAAAATGTGTAAAGCTGCTTCACATGATTTTTACACCTAGTTAACAGACTAAAAGCTCCTCAGAAAGCATAACTTACTGGGTCAGAAATAACAGGAAAATAAGGAGGATATGCTTGAACATTCTACTCTATTAAAAAAGGAAAAAAAAAAGCAAACTTCTATCAGAAGGTTTTAAAATACAAGTTATATTGCTCAGTAAGAGGAGATTCTACAAGAAAAGCAATTACTACATAAAAGTGGGAATGACTGATTCAGAATTGTACCTACATGAATGCCCTACCTGAAATTGAAAGGAATTTACCCATGAATACCAACTTCTCTCCACTACTGCACCTCTGGGAAAATGGTTGCTGAGCTACTCTGGCAGTGTAGTGTAAGTCAGCTGTACAGTGTCAAAATACTGTCTGGCACTATCTCCTGATCCAACCCAATATTCCATTTATTCATCACAATACAATGCTGTCAAAAGGACTAGATACACTTCAGTACGAATAGTTTTCTTAATCACAGCAGCAAGAACTAGATTGCAACCAAGCCCTTACCAATGATAAAGCATTTACACTGTGACTCAGGGGTGTCAGTCATTGCCAGGGATGGGTGCTGGATGCACCACCAGGCAACGGCTGCACTGGGAAAACAGTTCAGAATAAAACACATTAGAGCGCAGTGTTCTGCTAATTCCCTGGTACTTGTGAAAAACTAGAAAGAGATTTTGTATTTCCTACCAGAAATTAGAGTAATTTTCAAGAAGAATCTTTAAAAAACAGTTTAGTGCTTAGTGTTTGTAGCACAACAATGCGACTTAGTTCAGCAGATAGTTTGGCAACATTTAATTGAGCAAGAAGAGGATTTTAAAAATAAGGCTTTACATAGGTGTCTCTTTCCAGGAGTTTGCTCTTAGAAGAATGCAAGGTAAGGATCATACTTTAAACAAATGGAACAATGAAATTGTCAATTGGTTCAAGAATTGATGGAAGAGAACTAATTTATAACAGAAAAAATTGGCATGTGAATGCTCCATTGTTTGAGCAAAGCACAGGGTTGATGGAGTGGGGGAGGGTGACGTTTACAGCAGCAGACATTTTCTCTTCCTCTTCTTTACAGGAGGGGGGCACAGCACTGCTCGGATGGCTTCATCAAACACTGTCTTGAGGCCTCGCTGCGTAAGTGCTGAGCATTCGAGATACTTCACTGCGCCTGGGGGAAGCAGAGACACAGTTACAGAGCAGCTTTGCACAGCTCCAGCAGCACTGCTCCCAGCTGGCTCCACAACAAAAGCCAGGCATTCCATTTAATTAAGGTACAAGGTCTTCCACAAACACAGCCTAGATCCAGCCAACAATAACCCCACTGCTGCCATACCGATCTCTTTTGCCATGGCAAGGCCCTGTGGGTAGGTGATGGGAGTCAGCTTCTTCTCCTTCAGCTTTTCAATCGTGTCCTTGTCATCCCGGAGATCGAGTTTGGTGCCCACAAGAATGATGGGGGTGTTGGGACAGTGATGCCGCACCTCAGGATACCACTGAAAAAGACAAAAAATGGTGTCTCTCTGGTGGGGACAGAGTTCCCTGAAGGCCCTGGGACATCACAGTCAAAGCTCCCAGTCCTTCACTTTCGGTCAGTCAGAGCACAGGGAGCACCAAGATCCCATCAAGGCAGGATTAGAAAAGGGCACATCAGTGTTAATGAAGCCAACAGCTACTTCCATATACTTAAAAAATGTAGCCCATTAAGGGCTGTATTTTCCTCACACACCAGAAAAGCCCTGACCCCCCTTGCCCATGGAGACACCTCCCCGTGCAGTTGAGCTGTCTGAGGACATGGAATACTGCCACAATCACAGAGCACATGTAGAAGGATGGCTGATGCAAGGAACAAGTGCTATCATTCCAATTTTTACATGCATTTGTTCTAAAACTCTTTTTTTTTTTTTTTTCAAACTGTACTAAAAGGAAAGCTCCTGTTTGTTCGCTCAGCACCTTGCTGGCTGAACACTCTTAAATTACTGTTATCAGTGCATCAAGGAACAATTGGTACTTAAGTGTGTCATGTGCCCTGAACTTCCATGACTCACAAGTCAGGCAAATGGATTTCTGCTTTTTCAAACTGCATTTCACATGGCCTGTGGGAAAAACAACTTTAAAAAGCACCTAATATTTTCCAAGCTCTGCTGTAAAGTGAGCAGTATGATGAACATTCAGAAATAAAATGGTACCAGCTCGTCCTTACCTTAGCACGGACATTTTCAAAGGAAGCTGGGCTCACGAGGGAAAAGCAGATTAAGAAGACATCCTACAAAACAAGTTGACAGAGGTGAGCCCAATGGAGAAACCACTGTAGAAATGTCATGAACAGGCCAGTATCAGCAGTACCTCCATCACACTGCCATCTCTACCACACTTGCAAAAGGCAAGGGCAGCAACACAGTTGCACATGACAATCAGAGGCAGCTTTCCCAGTGGGAAATCCATTCCCAAGCAGGTACAAGCAGCCAGAGAGAAAGGAGGAAACATACAACAAAGAGATTGCAGTCAAATTTATAATCAGCTATTGCAGTAGCCAGCAACTAGGACACTAATACCACTGCCTTGCAAGGGTTTTTTTCTCTAAATGTCATTTCTTCACTGACCTCATAAGCATAGGATGCTGCAAAGTGTTAACTATTAATACACAACTCTAAAGTAGTCTGAAATTTAAGAAAAAGAATTCACACAAGAATTTCTACAATTACTGCTTCCATGCCCAAATCAGAAGAATCTTGCTGAACTTCTTATAAAACTTCACTCCTACTTAATGCCAGTAAAAAAAAGATTTTAGAATTTCTCTGTAACCAAATTATGACTGAGAAAGACATTAAAAATCTCAAAGTTCCTCCCTTTCCTTTCTAAATAATGAGAAAGCAGAATGAAAAATGGGTATTTTTAGGATCTTGCACACCTTGCTTTTCAACTGAACGCAAAAGATTCTAAGTAAGAGCAGGTAAAAACATTTTAGAGCACGTGCTTATAGTAACTGCAGGATGCAATTCAGGTTTCACAGATGACACGCTCCAGTCTGCAAGCATTCAGAATAACCCCAACACTCCTTTCCTCTGTGTTGATGTAAACTTGCTGTATGACCCAAAACTTGGTAAGTGTCTCCCAAACAAGCCCAACTTTCCCCCACATACCTCTGCATCCGTACTTATTCCGGTACCAAACGTGCTACAGAATCAGGCATTGCAGAGTGTTAGTTGATTGTGCTGCATTTCAAGGCATTTTGTTAGGTCAGCAGCTGACATCTCACTGCTAAGCACTTGCAACCCAGTTGTTCATGCATGACCCCAACAAGTTTCCATAGCAGCGTCCCAGAAGAAGAAAGAAACAACATCAAATAATGTGATACTATGGCCACTACTTCTGTTTTCCAATTCTGCAGGTTTGTGGGGAGTCAAGGGCTGCACTTGAGGAGACTCTCTCCTCCGCTAGCTCCAGAGATCAAAAGATTTGGTGTAACCGCAAGGAATTACTAGAAGATCTCAGGTGTCTCACACACTATCAATAAGTAGGAAAAGCTATTTTCAAGAAAATATTTAATCATAGCAACTCATATGAAGAAATTTGATAACAGAGTTCTCAGATCTAACAATTTGGTAGTTCCAAGAAAAGTACTTGTTCAAAAAATAGGGGCCAATTTATCACTATCATAGGCAAGACAAGATGACAGAACTTGGAACTGAAGTTTATTTAAAGTTTTACATACGGCAATAGGTTGATCTGTCAGACTGGAAGATATATTCTTACCATTGGTTCCTCCAACCTAATAACAGTAGGAGATATAGTTACTCCTCAAATGGATTTAAGGGAAAATGTTTTCAGTCAGCAATTTCTGCTCACAGATATTCTCAAGGAGGATTTTCTTCTTAAGAGAGACGCTGCCCTGTAATTCAGCACAACCAACTGCACCCAGAGCAGACATCAGCCTTCCCCAGAAACCAGTTCTGCACTGTCAGGGGAAACCTTCGAGATCAAACCTCTCCTGAAAAGCACCCAACTAACAATTTCTCTTTGGTTTGGTCTCCTGAGGAAACAGACATGACTAACTTTTCTGTCCCAATTTTTTCCTTCCCCAAATATTTGGAAATAGTAGTAGATTTCAAATGCATTAAAGAGAAGATATAAATTCCTGCATATTTTAAGGAGTAAAATAAAAATATGAATAAGGAGAAAGATACAAATTAATGCCAAGCCCTCACTGTGAAGTTACCAGCTGCTAACTGCTGGGTGGCTGATCCCAACACACACTGCCCAAGGAACCAACACCTGCTGCTTTCACCTTGCCCAAAACATCTTTCAGATGCACAAATAGGGAAAGGAGGGCCACGAGAACATGCAATGGGTGAGTTTTAAATAGCACAGTGAAGGAAAAGGGAGGCTGAACACAGATCCTAAAAAAAGTCAGGTTTCATCAGCACCACTGTTCTCTTCCTCTGTGCTTTTTGTTAGTTTCATGGGGGTGATGAATCTTTGATACTGCACAAGTCTGAAATCTGAAGACTTCTTCACAAGAATGTCAAGATTCACCACTACTCTGTTTCATTTTCTGCTGCAAAAAAACCAATCAAAATAACTGAAAGTACTCCAAGCCTGTACTAAACAGTTATACATGCTTGCACAGACAACACTTTTCCCCTAAGATGCTTAGACTGGTACGGAATTTTTTTGCAGTCTACCAGAAAGCTGCAGTTACTTTAGCAGGCTGAAGACATCCATGTGCATTCTGTCCCTTTGTCACAGACATTTTGTGTCACAGGCATTCTTTCCCTGCTAAAGATCTTTCAACATACCTTTTTCTACTTTTCCAAAAATATTTTTATGATGTTAAGCAAAACTGAAGTTTTAAGTATCCTATAAACATCTATGTATTAGAGAAAACCAGCTTTCCATTGTTTCTCCTTCTAGAAAAGACAGCTGTTCCTGACATTTCAACTACAGTTGCCCACAACTGGAAAATTTATAACAATTTTGTGTATCATAACCGATGGGGAAGCCTAATGTAAGTTAGTGAGCAGTGAATTAAGGAAAACTGTGAATTAAGGACAGATTACTGAAAATAGCACCAGAGTTCCTTAAATAAGATTCACATTATTCAAGAGAGCAGTTATACTGTAGAGTGAAATAATTTTGCATATTACATTATTAGCATTTAACATATACTTGACAGTCAACAGCAAGAGTAATCAGTGCCAAAAAACCCTGCAAATTACCCCTTCTTTACTTATAGCACAGCTCCATCAGGTAAAAGCTACTGCTCTAAACAGATTAGAAAACCACCTCTATGTAGAGTAACTGTAGCTGAAATCACACTGGAAAGAAGAGAGCAGACCACTTCAGTGTTTTCCTTAAACATGGAAAGATGCAGGATGCAAGCAGGACTTAACCAGTTGCACACAGGGAAGACAGAAGCACATGTGTATCGATGTCACAGCACAAACTACAGCAAGCAATAAAATAACCACGGGCTCAAGTACATTGGAAAGCTGGGACACCACAGCCTCTGTCAATAGCAATAAACTCTTCATTCAGTGCTGCCTCTTTCACATGTAGAACATCTTCACACAGACTAAACAGTATCAAGTGCTTAGCAGTGACAGCGTCAGGTTGCAGCCAAACATCGCCTAAAACCAGAAACAAACCCTGCCTTTGGCAGGCATGCTAACCTTAAAATCAATGGAATAGCTGATGGGACTATTCACCAAGATTTTTTGAGTTAGTTTTGGGGTGTTTTTTTCTTTTTTCTTTTAAATCAAGCATTCTGGACAATTCTGAGGCTGCAACTACACAAAACCCAGCAAGTACCAGTGCACACAAATACACAGGCAAATTTTAACTATTTTACAACTGCAGACACCCCAGAGATTATAAATTACAGTGACAGCACATGAAATGGGAAGAGGGTCACTGTTACTAATAAATACAACTCCAGGCGTGACAATGTGGGCCTTGTGTTCAAAAAGAAAAATGCTTTATGTTAGACAAAGCTGTAGAGACTGCTCCTGGTTTCACCCTGCAGCTCTTACTGTTTGCGGGTAGGAGAGCGGACGTAGTCTGTCATAGTCCTCTTGACCAGCTGTGTCCCACAAACCCAGGTTGACCGGTTTTCCATCAACCATTACATTGGCAGAGTAGTTGTCAAAACTAAAAATAAAGAGAGAGTTAGCTGCATTAGCTTGCAGTAAAATAAAGCACCCAAGGACTTTTCCCTCACAGAGTCCTAACTGGGAAAACTAGGGAAGGGAACATTTTCATTACATCTGTCAGCTCCCCAGAGACAGTAAAGTTGCTCTTTAAATAACAAGTGTGGTATTGGGTAATGGAATAAAAAATTATACACAACAGACTTGGTCCAGTCTGAGCAGAAGTCATCTCTGTCATGGCTCTTCCAAAGGAAGTGTTAATCCCAGTGAGTACAGGAAAGCAGGTGATGTATTTAGCAAGCACTTTCCAGTCTTAGTGGGACATTCAGCAAGTTAATCTGTCTCATGGTGTGAGATTTAGAATAGAAGATACAGGAGCAACAACCAAGGAAACTTTAATGACAAGAACAGAGCTAATTAATCCTGCTAATCAAAACCCCCTCCAAAGGAGTATCAAAGCTCATAACCAGGGGCCAATGGAGGCATCATTTTTATCTCATCACTGCTGTGGGTGCAAAGGTTTTAATGACTCGTTACAGCTATACCAAGTTCACTGGGAACACAAGACACTGTAAAGGAAAAACTCCAATTTAAGACCAGAAAAAGTAACTAAGGCAGGAACTAAGGCAACAGGGCCTTGGGCAGGTAAAAAAAGTCACCTGTAAAACTTATTAGAACGTATTTTGTTATCTGAAAACTCATCAATACTTCACAGAGCAGCATAGCCAGATGAAAATACAGAGACATCAGAAAAGGGTAAAGAAGCTGCACATTTAAATACACCCCCAACGCGCCTGGAAAAGAGAACTGCACTAATAGTGATACTGACAAATCCTTATGTGAAAGAAAAAGGGAAGCATCAGAATAAATGAGTCTCCACAGTCTCGCCTGAGGAGTTACAGAGCCGTGGCTGGCTTAGCACAGGATTGGCAGTAGCACAAAAAGTGGAAGGAACAAATAAACAAAAAATCACCAGCCATGTAAGACAACTATTTCTGACTATGATATGATGTTTTACAAGCTGTTCAGCCTTGGGACTGCTTATTATGAATGACATTAGAGACTGAAACACACTATTTTGGAAGAGAACAACATCTGGTAAAATGTTAGCAAATGTTAGCTCCTAATCAGCCAGGCCTAGAGGGCACAGAGAGCCAAAACTGAGGGACCATCAGCAAGCACTGCTGTGACTGTGGTACAGTAAAAGCTCAAAGTGTTCCTTACACACACCTGAGGGGTGCTTGCAGCCAGTTCAGACAATTCAGTTAAGGAATCTGAAATGGCAGCAGGCACTGAGAAGCTGACAGAAACGAGTTCTTTGGATTTTATGAGTACTTACACCGTGGGTATATATTCTCCAGGAAATGCATTGGTTGTGTAACTGATGAGTAGGCATGTTTTACCTACAGCACTGCAAAAAGAGAAAGTTCACATGTAAAACACATTCATCTTGAATAACAAGAAATAATATTCCTTTTAGGGGAAGAAGACTAATTACATCCAGACGTCTAAGGACAACTGAACATCTCCAGTCACTACTGTGCAGGAAAACTGACAGACCGCAGCCTTAAAATTACTGGCAATGAAAACACACCTAGCATAAACATCCATTTTGTGAAGTGATAAATGACCAAATTTTGTTAATTTTTTGTCACAAAAACCCCTAACAAGCCCACATTAATCAGACTACTAACATCTCCCAGTCACCTGACTGAATACTCAGGAAGATTGCCTTATTCCAACTCTCTGAAATTAAAAAAACCTGAGAAGTATTTCCAGATACTCTTAACACAATTCAAAAACTGTTATTTTTTCCAGAAAATGGTATACTTGCATATAAGTTAAAGAAAGCTTGAAAAAGTGTAACTTCTGAACACATCATTACTTCCAAGTATTTAAGGAATGAATACAAATGATAATTCTCACATTATGTACTGCTATGGGAAAGTGACTCCCCACATGAATTCACCAACTATTCAAACATTTCATTAACTGATTTATAGGTAAATTACAGTCCAGTATTGGAAAACTTGGAACACCAAACCTCTTCCTACTGATCTAATTCACAAGAGCCTCAAATGGGGGCAGGACAAGGCTCTGTTCCAGGATTCCTTCAAAACTCTGGCAGCCAGCTCATTCCCTGTCCACCCTCCTCCCCACATCTTATCTGGAATCAAACATTTGACTAACGACAGCATTCAATTTTTGTTACAGTTTCAATTAAGTGTTGGAAAACTTGAAATTGGGCCTATTTCTTTTTTAAAATAGTGTCTGGAAAGAGTGTTTGTGACACTGCAGACTGGTTCCCTTGCAGGCTTCCCACTTGCAGTGCATAATCCTTTGACCGTGTGAGCGATTTCACCGGCGACCTTGTTCCTCCAAGGCGATGCTGCCAGACAGCCTCACAGCCCACCTGATCCCCCTTCGTGCTCCTGGGCAGGGAAAACTGCATTATCTTGCAGATGTTTTATCACCACAGCGATTTGCTCAAAGCCAGTCAGCAGTAACTTTGAAACCTTGCTGCACCTACACGTATGGTATGATCGTGCGATTAGTATGAGGTTTGACTCATGAGCCTCCTGAACTAAATCTTCCACAAGTGAATTTGAGCTTTGTCACATCCATAAGTCACACCTCAATCTCTAAAGTCTCTCCATTCAACTTTAAGCAGCTCCTCACTGCACTAGCCCAAGAAGGTATTTGATAGCAGCTCCTCCTACGACCTGAAATGCCTGAGCTATAGAAGAGTCGCTTCAGCATGCAAAATTATCTGGGATTTTGTCCCACACGCCCATTCTTAATTGTAATTTGCTTTACATTTCTGAGCCAATCCTATCTGCTGCAACTCTGATCATACCGTGTGGTTTTCCACCCTGCTTTTCACACCTGCTTCTAAGACACCAGCTCCTCACAATCTGAGGGTTTTTTCCTTTCAGCATGCACTCTCTTTACCAAGCCATAATAACATCATGAAAGGAGGCATTTAATTCTGTTCTCGTTAAGTATGATCTCTGAACATTCCCTTGCTGTAAAAGGTCTGAGATATACTTGTGCTCAAAAGTAGATGGATGTACCCTTAAAGAAAACCTGTGTGGGAAACAATCAAGGAGCAGCTCACCACGCAGATACCTGTTTAATAGCTGTCAAAAGAGGAGATCCCATCTTAGCTCCTGAACTAACACTCTAACAAGCCAGAACAAGGAGTTAAGGAAAGTTATTCCTCCCCCATAAGGACAACTTGCTATTTTAGCTGACTGCTGATGAGTTAGATCAGTTTGGATGTGCTGCTGAACTGCTCTCACAACACCACACAGCCGGCTGTGCTGGGCCAGCTCACAAAGGACAGGCAGGAAACCCTTCAGGATCCCGAGCGGAGCAACAGACAAACGCTTTGGGAAATCTCTCGAGGCACAGAGCCGACATGTTCTCACGCTTCTGGAACCTGTTTGGGCTGACGCTTCAGTTGCCAGTAAGGTCATTACAGGTAATTTGAGCTTCCAACAAATTAATATTGAACTTAACATTTTCAGCAGTGGATTGAGAACTCTTCTGTGCATCCAGGCTCCTTTGCCCACCTTGCACTGAAACTCCCGAGTCTGCTCTGGCTAATCAAAACAGCACAGGAAGGTGGTGAGAGATTTCATTCCAAGCTCAGAAGTGCCTGTAGTGTGTTTCTGCAGCACCAATCAGCCAGAGTCATTTAAACAAGAAAAAACACGTTCAACAACCCCATTTCAGACTTGCTCCATCCAGGTTTCCTGCTCTCCTTGCCTTTTGGCTCACCGCCACACGAATCAGATCATTCTGGTCACCAGTCTTAAAAATAAACACTAATGCCTACCTTTATAAAGTACATCCTCTAAGTGCTTTATCAACTTTTTTAGACTTCTAATTTCTGTAATAAAGCAACTTCCCTAAAGAGAATTCCAACTGTTTGGCAAAAGTTTAAATCCTTGTACATAAAGGCTGAGACTAAGAACCTTAAAATAACACCAAGATTAGTCATAAGATTTCTAGCAACTACTTAATCACAGGTCTGTCCACCCACTATTACATAAATGAAACTAGCAACATTTGTCTGTCATTAAAAACATGGCCTACAGAAATCCAGCTTCAAATGCTTAACAAAACTACCTTAACAAAAGACAGCACTGAGGCTCTTTTTGATTCCAAGAAGCACCAAGGAATCAATGTATTTCTATAACCACATATATATTAATTCCTAAAAACAAAACATATTTTTATTTTTGCTGACAAGTTTTAAGAAATTTCCCTACTGTAGCAGAGCTCTTTGGAGCCATGTTTTACCTGCAAACAGGTGGCAACCTTCATAAAAGGCTTTGCTTGTGCCATTTTTTCCTTTCTCTGATGCACATGAACCACCTCTCTGGCAGACATGATGCACAACAGCCCAGGTCTTTGCTCAGACATTGAAGAGTAGCTGAGATTTCCCTAGTACCACCCTCAGATCAAGAGTTCAGTACTGCTGCTGTAGTAGGTTTGGCAACATACGGCTCTCAGATAAGCTGTGTTACTCACTGTGACACACCCTCTCCCAAATATGCTCTCCAGCACTTACAATACCACTACTTTTTAAAGAACTTTTTCAGTAACTCAAGTTACCAAATTTCAAGTCCCTGCACTCTCTCCCCTGTGAGATGGCACTGGAGGGACCTGAGGTGTTCAGTGTCTCACATAAACACTGCACTACACTCAGTAAGAAGCCAGTTACCCTACACACGCCCTCCCCTTCTCCCCGAACCATCAAAGCAAATACACACAAAAAAAGCACAGCTTTAGCAGACAAGGCCTCAGATCAAGTGGAATTCCAAACAAGGACTCCTCAATTCCTGCTCTTACAGTATTTCCACAATTAAAAAATGCCTATAAAAGAGCACGAAGTGCGACAATTTCTGTGGCATCTAGTAATTGGTAATTTCTCCAAAACACAGAACTTCTCCTAACATTATACAACATCACTGGAGATTTTGTACCACTTAACAGCTGCCTTTTTGGAGAGAAAACAAAAGCTGCTAAAAATAACCTCCACCAATGCTTTTTCTCAAGTGTCAATCAACAGCAATTCCTGCAGTTACTCCAGCGGCTGCTCTTCATCTGTCCTGCACATTCCTCCTGCTCTCTATCATGACAGCTCAAAGCAACAGTTGTCATTTATTTTCCCCCAAACAACGAAATTAAAAAACCAAGGGGAAGATATGATAGCCCAAACTAGCACACATGCCACACTTTTCTAGTTAAGTTAGTTGTCTAAACATACACCAGTCAAAACTCTCAGAACAAAACGTGAGTTACATATGAGAAACAGCCTACTCATTAACAAATTTAAAAAATAACCACAGGTACTCCTAAAGCTTTGTTTATTTTTGTTCCTAGCAGATCTTTGTGGAGGGTACATAAAACAATACCCAAGTTTTACATTACATAAGCAAATCTTTAACCTGCATTGTTTTATAGGAACACTAAAACTTTGGTCTTATCTAAGCCAAACATGACGTTTCCTAGAATACCTGCAATGCTGGAGCTCTTGAAGCAGCAACAGCACAAAGAAACGCAAATAGTTAAACCTATTTTAAAAACAGTGAACAGAGAATGATACAAAGCTACCAAAAATGAGCAACAGTACCAGAACAGAACCTTAAGAAAGATTTGTTTCTAGCTAAAGAGGAAAGAAAATAAATTAAACTACTGTATTTTGTTCACATATATGTACAAAAGTAAGGCAGAACTTCGCTACTTATATTTCCAAGACAAAGAACAACAAAAATGCTAGGAAGAGGGATGGTTTACAAAGTAAATGACCAACGGAACTGTTCTGTTGAATGAATTACTGAACATTATACAGCTGGTTTGTGCCGAGTTCTCACTTCTAGAGGAGGAAGTAGACTGAACCTTTTCCCCACCCAAACATGATGCATCACATTTATTTACAGCATTGTAAATACTGATGAATTTAAAAAAAAAAATATATATATACAGTAGAAAAGCAATTTTGTTGGGTTTAAATTCAATATAAGCAAAAGAACAGTCCACAGTTATCCTATCTGGCATCAAAGAATTACACTACTATGAAAATGATTTATTGACATACCACTTTCATGTTCATATGGCTCCAAATCGTACATAGCAAGTCAAAACAAATTTGTCACACTGTAAGCTTTATCTTTCAACCATACTTAGCTGCCTTTTTAGGGATTCTACATCATTAAAAACAAATCAACAACCCTCCTCACACAAATAACGTGCAGATTAAGGCACCATGTGAAATTACAGACCACTGTAGCGAGTCCATTTAGATACACTTCACTCCTATGTCATCTACAGAAATTTGCTGTGATATCAATTATGCTCAGTCTACACTGGGATTTTTGTTTCTCCTAAAGGAAAAAAAAAAAAAACAAACCTCAAACTGCATAAGACAAGTCTTGTTTTCCAGATGGCCTGCGATGTTCCCCTGAGCTCTGACATCCAGTAAGAGAGAGAATCCCTCTGAGCTGAGGGGAATAGTATCGTGGAGAATATTCAAAAACACCAAACACACGAACTCTTTCCTCAATTCCAGCATGTCTCACACTGAAATCCAACTGCTAAACTTATGAGTTAACGCGATTCTAAAAAACAACCCCAACTTGTTCCACATATACGTAACACCATATTAAGATACTGTAGGTGTAACAGCTCTTTACAGACAAGAGTATCATTAACTATTTGTATTTCAAGGGCCTATCAGTCTCCTTTAGACAGAAGCCTTACAAGACCAGATGTCTGCAGACGAAAACGCAGTTTCTGCCCAAAAGCATTTATGATGTCCACAGAGTTCAGCCCATTTCACTCCGTTCTATTAATAAGACTCAATTAATTGAGTCAGATGTCAGAAATTAAGATATTAAAAAGTAATGTTTGTTACTTTCACAAAAAGTATTTCAAATCAGTATTAATTTTCTCGTATAATTAAAAACACCACAATTTTTTAATACACTTGCACTACTTCGATGATGAAAGAACACCAGCAAGCAGTGGCAGTCCAGGGACGCAGCCCGGCCTGCCCGGACAGGCCAGCACACCCTGTTCATTCACGGCAGCCGCTTCTGCCCGCACCAAGCCGAAACACTCAGTCACCGCTACGGCTTCGGAGCACCGGCCCCACGGCGATGCGGGGCTCGACCCAGGAACAGGCACAGCCCGCCGACCCCCACACACCCCGCTCCCCGGCCCCGCCGTGCCCGCGCTTCCCTCCTCGCCCGGCAGCAGAAGCAGGAAGCCGC
>WEKY01001294.1:379636-395604 GCA_013390045.1 Picathartes gymnocephalus
AGCCTCTACTCCTTTAGGAAGAGCTGCACTTAATAGAACTTTAAAATAAACCAAATGTTGCCTATGAAAATACTGATATTTATATGATCAACTGTCATACTTAAATTACAAGGTCACAGATATCAATCTCCTGACAGTGTAAAAACAAGAATAATAAATACAGAAGTGCTAGAATAATGCTATCCTTTACTAGCCTGCACTGGTAAAAGCAAATCCTATTCTCCTTCAAAATAATTCCTCTACTGAATTTCAAAATCTCAATTATCTTATTCTTTTTGGAATTAGTGATACAAGATTCAGACTAAGATGGTTATGTCATAACCATTTTAAATAATAAATTTAAAAGCTAGAACATTTTAGAAAATGCCCAGAGGGAATTTTCTTTCTTCTTTCTTTCTTCCACAAGAAAATCTGCCTTGAAAAGGTCCATTTTATTTCTGTGAACTCTATATACGTATAGTCTGTTTTGCAAATTCCTTCCTTCTTCATGGAAGATCACTATAAACCTGATAGCAAAAGTGGTCAAAACCCAAACTTGCAAATGTATCAGCGTTTAATTTTCTGTTTGTTGTCAATTTTAGCTATTATCAAACATATACCTAAATGTAATCTAAGCCTTTGCTCTTTAAAGTAGGGAAATCTAATATTTAGTGCCTGATTCATCACTTGAAGTTGAGCGAAACCATTTCTTGAAAATGGGTTCTCCTACCTGATGGTAACTAATTTTCAGTGCTGATACTCAATACTTCCTGTAAACTGTGATGTCATCCCTGCAGAACAGTTTTAGTCTATGGCCTTGGTCTTTGGCCCTATTTTTTTTTTAATTGTTATTATTTTTTTATTGCAATGTGAGAGGTGGAGAAGGCTGGCACAAACCATTTATTTTTTTGTTCCAGAGAAAGATGTTTACAACTTTGTATGTATTTTAAAAATGTATTGTGACACTTTTAACTTGGGAGAGAAGTTTCCATAGTAGACTTGAAACCTGAATAGAGACTTTTGAATATCAGGAGTGCTCCCCAAGCTGCCAGAAGCTGTTGACTGGGAAGCTGCTCACTCACACCACAGGAGGGAGTTACACATCAGCCTTTGGAGTATTTTCAGTTATGGCATTGTTAGTACATCTTAGTACAGTGCATTTCAGTTTGACTTGTCTTATGGATTGTCACTGCAAATAGGTTAATGTACAAAATCAATACACAGTGGTAATGTATTGTAACTGTTTACAATTGAACTCAAGAGTACCAATGGATGGGTTTTGTCAAGCTATTTAAAAACAGAAATAAAAATCTTTTTTAAAAGACAAGGAGTAGTTTTGGTGCTTCTTACTGCAATTTTTCACTGTATATATTGTACAGGTGTACCTGAAGAAATTGTGTTTCTGACAATGTGAAGTCAGACAGGGAGTAGCTTTTTTAGAGGTACAATTTGGGAGATGCGTGTTTACAGAAACCAAACAAATTTACAACCTCTGTGAGAACAAAAGGGCCCAATGCTTATACCTGACCTTGGAAATTTGGTATTTGAACTCAAGGCTAGTTTAATGATGTTAGCCACCAGAATTCATTCATAGGCATTCTTTTTACACACTTCTTTTTTTTTTTTTTGTGAGGAACATTAACAAGTCAGTTAATTTCAACGTAATTCCAAGGCATTTCCTAAGTAACTCCAATCTTACAGCACAGTTTCATTTTAAAGGGGAAAGCAAACCATGGTAAATACATGTAATGGCCATAGCAACTCTCTTGCATCATCCAAGATAAACATTGCTGGCTGCTTCTCTGCACAGTTAAAATCACTGTTTAACAGATATGCCAGAGCTTTTGTTTTTGCTGAATGAAATATTCCCATTAAAGGAGTAGAATAAACATTTATCCTCTGCTAAATGTTGAACATTAAAAAATACATATCTATATTATATTAAAATATATTGTCCCCCAAAACAAGCATTTAAACAGAAAAAAAGGAGAGAGGACAAAACTGAATATAATAAATCTAATAAAGTTCTGTAAAGTTTTGGCATGTGGTTAGACCTCCATGGTTAAGAAAGTGCTATCAGTGCTCCCTGCATGTCACTGTAGGTTCCTCATGGCTTTTGGAATTTGTATGGCAGATCCTGAAGTAGTGAATTGTAATCTTTGTCTGTCCATGATGTTCTAGCCACACACTGTGACTGTGATGCGATACAGCCTTAATTACTCATGTTGTCATCACTTTCAGATGGTTTATCAGTACTTTTACACACATTTATATAATTGGGCATGATACCTGCAATGGGGAATGTTAAGGAACTCTGAATACGTTTGCAAATAAACTCAGGAACAGACATGCTACTGTGTGCATATCCAAATCTCTTCCTATTAGGATCTAAAATGCTTTGAAGTCAGATTCAAGTTGGTGGCCTATGACTTTGTGGTAGTCTCTTTGCTCATCTCATGCTGTAAAATTCTGTAAGAGCAACTCATCTGTACAGAAGCCTAAATTTCCTCTCTGCAAATCTGAAATTGCCAGAGGAACCGCTTAGCAATTTACACCCATCACAACATTTATCTCTTCAGTACGTTTCTTAGCTCTTGCTTTTTCTGGCAGATATTATAGCAGCTTAAAATTTAAAAACCCCAAAACCTCAAACCAAACACAAGTATGAAAGATTCTGCTGAAGACATTCACATTTCTTAAGGAGATGATTTTTTTTAAACTGGATGGAGTGCTTTACCTTCCATTAAAAAATGAAGTATTGGATGGGGTTTTTGTTATCAAGAACTGTGGCATGTTTGTAAAGTGCACTTGTAAGTCTTGAACGTTAGGAAGTGCTTTGTCTATTTGTTATCACAAGTATTTTTTAGACATATCAAAATACTCCTTTATTTATCTTTAACCTCGTAGTTCAAAGGAAAGAAAAAAAACAAACACATTTTGGAATTCTTTCAAGTATGTTTTGTTAAAAGTGTCCCCAAGGGCAAAGGACCAAAACCAACACAGACCTCTTGCTCATTGAACAAAAAGCCAGCAGCAATGACAAGCAGGATGTTTTTGATGCTCTTTGTTGGTTTTTTTCTGGGGCTAGTGGCTGAAACCCTTAATCACTTTAGCTGGAAGTTACTCACAAATAACCCTTCTGAGCTCAGTAATCCTGTCTTGCTTTGTCTAATAAAAAAATCTTTTCTACAGCAGGGATTCCTAAATCACCTCTCAGATCTTAGCCTTGCATTCCAAGTACTGCATGCTGACTGCAAGCACGTATGACCTGCTCCACAGCTAGAATAGTTACAGCACTTCCAATTTCTGCCTCCTTCAATATAAAAGTATTTAAGATTAAAACAACAAAAAGTATTTCATGATGTTGTATAGCACCTTCTTAGGGGTTTGCTTGTACCCCTTCAGGTGTTTCTCACTTTAGGTCAAGTGCTGAATTTTCTATCACGCTGAAAATCACAGACTAGCACAAAAACTTGTCAAAACAGAATGAAAATTCAAACCTTTTTTGAAGTTGGACAGCTTTCTTTTATCTTCTGTTCCCTCTAGCTGCTTTCTGAGTGAGACACATCTGTACAGACTACAGCAGGTTTCAAGTCCCTCACTTTGATATATGGTGTATGTTCCCAACAATCTGTTGCTTAAAATAAAAGCTGTCTGGTCTGTGTTGTCACTGTCAATCATAATTTTCAGAGCTCTTCCTTACATTTTCTTTCTGGTTTATCATCATTGGTTTGCAGTTGATAGCTGTATCTTCTGCTTTCCTTCTGTTTAGCTAACCTACTTACTTGCCAATGCTGGCAAGCAGCAGTCTGCAGAGATTTTCATCACTGGATATTTTGTTACAGTCAGTTCATCAAGCTTTTTTGCTACTTGCTCAATTTACAGTTAATTCTAATATATTTTCATTAGGTATTCATAAGGAATTGTAGGTATTACTGAATGGATTTTTGAGAAGTTTCTCTTTCATCACATAGGAAGTGGTTTTTCTGAAGGCCTCTATTGAAACAACACTGCCCAAAGGTTTGATTCCATTTTGCATATGACTGTTGTTACTATAGTTAGTATAAAAGAATGCTTTTGTAAGTGAAAATATCTCTGGTCAATCTCTGTTATTCACATGTGCTTGTTAAATTCAGCAGGTGATCTGCTTGGGAGGGCTCTGCTGCCTCGTAGCAGATATTCCAGCCATGGTAAGATAATGTGATACACAGGATGACTCCTCTGAACCTAACATACAAACCCGAGAGGCAAGGAATAAACTCATGAAGAAAAAACCAGAAAGGCCAACCAATTGAAAAAAAGTGCTTTGAACATATTTTTGGTTTAATTTGATATGTTATTTTCCCAGAAACATGGGATGAGAAGGTATGAATTAAAACTTGAGACAGGAAACAACCTAGGTATGATTTTCCTTTGTAACGGGAACTGTCAAATAGTTCATCTCACACAGGGAGTGTGGGGTTAACTAAGGACTGGAAATGGGCTCAGAGGAAATAAAAAAAGCACAAATATTTTACAACCTTTCTGTGAAAAAGGAAAATCACACTTTTACTATTACTCCCTCAGAGGTATTTTTGTTGTCCTTCCATCCTTACATGCACCTTATCATAATGCTACGTGGAAAAAGCAAGGTTGTTTTTTTGTTGCTGTTGTTTTCTTTTCTTTTTTTGCAATTCAGAAAGTGTAATCAATAAGAAAAGAAATATGAAAGTAGGATTTATCTGCTTAAGTACCTTAGAGTGGTTTCAGTAGGACAAATCACAGCTCCAATCCTGTAATCCAATCACACAAGATCAGTACTGATGTCTCACCCTGTTGACTTAATCAGAGCTCTGGAGCTGAGGATCTGCCTGTGTGAGCTGAGCTACAATGCCTGGACTTGGTGATTTATGGCAATATCATTAAATTTAGCCTGGGTTAGAAGTGCAGCCCTACCCACAGCAGAGTCAATGTGAATCTTCCCAGCCATTCAAATTGAGACAATACCATGTTCCTGAAAGGCCCTGAAATTCATTGCATACATTCCAAATACTGTACTTTTTATAGCTATCTTTAAGTGTATTATCTTGAAAAAAAGAGACAGAATTTACCATCTGAGAACTATAAAAATAAAATATATCATGTCTAAATTTATAGCATATGGATGGTCTTCTAAGAGAAATCTCCTTGGAATTCCAGTTTATAAAATGGCAAAATCTGCTACTTTATTTGAACAATTAAATTGATAATAACTCTTGATAAGACCTTTTACATAGCTTTAAGTTCACTACTGCTTTTTAATCTTAGACACTCTCACATGAACTGTTCAAAGTAATTGTTAACAAGGTTATTAAAGCTTTTCATGAAAAGGAAGTGTAACTTTTTTATTTCCTGTAGTACTAAATTCTAATTTTTTTCTTTCTCAGCTACACATTGTTCATTTGTGATATGCTGGGTCTTGTATTACTTTGCTTGATGTTGGTGTTGCAGTTAAACATAATTTTAATATTTTTATCTACTACTACTGATAAAGAAAATATATTGGAGTATCTTCTTGAAATGGTGAAGTTAATGAAGTCACACCAAAATTAATTAGAAAGTCCTAACAAGAAATTAGGCTGCTGGAAGAAATGGGTGTATTTTCATTGTCTTATCACAGTTTAAATAACAATAAATTATTTTTTCAAATTAATCTGACAATCATTGTTTTTATATGATTTCTTGTCACTGTAAGGAAGAATCCACAGTTATTTTGCCCAGTTATTCTAAATAGTGTTATGACTGACACATTCATTGGCAGAGCAGTAATAGTGTCTCCTTGCAATTTCCACCTAGAACAGAAGACAGCTCAATCAACGCTAAATTCAATAATTCAGGGAGAATGTTACATGGCATCTCAAAAAGTTGCTGTTATTATCATGGTAAAGAAGTACTATAGAAGTGTTGAACAACTGCTGACTGTTAGCAGAAGGGGAGAAGACATTGTTTTAACAAGACAGACTCCAAACTCAAAGGTGGAGTTTGTATCTAAACTTTTACTAATTGGCTCTGTAAGGAAATGAAAGAGTTCCTGTTACTCAAGTGACTGCTGAATGTGAGTGGACAAGCCTCTGGACTGAAACCAAGGATGTCCAACCAGCTTTGCAGCAGCATTCTTTTGCTCATCGTACTCCCAACACACCTCTAATATTGTGATCTAGAGATAAAAGACCATTTAGTTAAAATAAAATGTGTAATTGTAGTTTTCCTGACTGCATGTAGTAATTATATATAAACACATATATAAATATAAACACACATTACTATCTGCTTGTTGAGATCAAGGATAAATTTCTGCTTAAGTGCTTTCCATAAATGATTAAAAGTACAGCAGAAAGAACCAAAACACACCCCAAGTGTGGAGCCGTATGTGCTGCATTAAGCATGGTAAAAGCACACCTTTCTTTGCTCTTGTATTATTCTGGAATTAATACAGACCTTCCGAAAGCCCATTGTGATAAAGATACTGCTTTACTCATTGCTGTTGCCTGTGGTCAGCGTTCTGGAGTAACATCTTCTCTTGATCAGCAGTTTAGATTTCTGAGAATACTGATTTATCTGCATTTATCTGTCATTACTTGCAGTTTCATAATTTAATAAAAACAGTATTATTTCTAACAGTTTCAAGGCAGCATTTCATTATTTTAGCTGAAGAATATGAAGAATTTATCTCTTTTTAACTTGTATCAGAATATCTCAGCTTTACTAAAACAAAATTAAAATGACATTTATAGAAAGGAAAGCTTTATACAAATTATGAAGGAAGTCCAGACCATTTCAGGAAAAAGCAGCAGCTAGAAAAAGAACTGCCAGGCAACTGTACTTTGTAGAAAATATGGAAATTCCACAGAAGCAATCAGGACACTGGAGACTCAAATATAAGAAATACCTAAAAATACTTCATGGAATGATTTAATGTACGGAGGAGATAACCACTCTTGTCAACAAGATGAAAAGGTTTTAACTGTGAATGAGACAATATTTAAGAACATAACTAATACTTGGCAGTGTATTTATCTTGCAAATGTGATTAAGATGTCGAACATGATCTGTTTGTTTTAATTGTAGTTACCTGCCATCTTGTTTTTCAGGTTTGGAGTCCTTCATACCTGCCGAGCTCTGGAAAAGCCTTACAGAGTAAAGAGCAAGGGCATGATTTTTTCAGTCATGAGAGTTTACCATGCTTACCATATTCTCCTGGATACCACTTCCAGCAGGAATACCAGCATGCAGGCCTTAGCAGGGCAGGGGGAGAGAACATCCTTGCAGAAAATAATTCATTTGTTCTCAGCTGGTACAATAACTGAACTAAGTATCCCAGATTCTCATGCTTTTCAAGTGTTCTCCATCAACAGCAGATTTCAAAGACTTTTATGTGGAGTCTTTCAGGCATAACTGTACTGTTATTCCCTAATGCTTTCAATTTTTTCCCCACAAACATAAAAAGAAAT
The DNA here is from genome assembly GCA_013390045.1 of Picathartes gymnocephalus. NCBI lineage: Eukaryota > Metazoa > Chordata > Aves > Passeriformes > Picathartidae > Picathartes > Picathartes gymnocephalus. Next base: position 387,085 of record WEKY01001294.1, read on the forward strand.
GGAGAATACAGCCTATTTAAAAAATGTATTCTTTATCCAGTGTGAAAACATTGAGCAGTCCACATTTACCTGAGTAGCTTTGTGCATTAAAACTGCAGTAGAGTGAATAACTTTTATAAAACATGCTTTAAGGGTTCCTCTATTTTGAAATAAAATTATTTGCTTTCAAAATATAGCTCCCCCATCGTTGTTTAATTTTGGATATTTGGGAATTTCATATATCCTGCTGAATGGCACACCTGATCAATGCAGACATCCTTAAGAGGAGAGTTTGCATCTGTGCATGTGAGATTTCTATTTGAAAATATAATGAAACTTTTAAAGATACACATTAAAAGGAAACAAAAAAATGTTTAGTTTGATTATTTTGGATGCATTATTTTTTCTATTGTGTTCTGTACACTAAGTCAATTTTTTTAATGTTACATTCCTTGTTTAGTCCAAAGCATGGCAATCTGCCAGCCAGAGCTTTTAGTGATAAATTCTGCTATACAAAGCAAAAGTTTTTATATGTGAGGCCACTTCCTTCTGCTATTTTATCATCTTCCTGGTTTTGTCTGTTTTCAATAAATGCCTCTGTATTTTCACATCTTTTATATGCTTGTATACATAGACACTTTCCTCTGTCTTAAAACTGATAGTTGCAAGCTGGTAAGGATAAAAAAGACAGACTGTTGACTTAAATTTCATTGCACTAATACACTATATAAATGCTCTTATGTTACAGTATTAAAAGACCTTAACATTGATATTAAAAGCATCTCCTGAATTTGGCAGTGCGGTGGAGAGGCATGGGTGATGTTTCACAATAAGGTTTTAAAATGGAAAGAATCTCTGGGTACAGCTACACTTGAGTACTACAGATTGGCACGTGAAGGCTGGGCTCTCATATGCATTATTTTAAAGCATCTCAAATTTAAACACATTAAAATCTAAAACGAAATTATGGTGGAGGCCAAACATCTCTTCTTTACCTGTCCCAAGGGGCTGAATACTTCTGCCTGAGGAGAAAAATCTAAAACCACCCATCAGTGAAGAGAAACCACAGAGACCCCTGCACACACAGTGGAACCCGAAGAATCTTGAGGGAAAGGAGAATTTGAATTAGGGGTGGTCAGGGAAGATCGAGATCAGAGGGAAAAAGTTGAAGTTGCAATGCAGGAAACTGGAGAAAAGCTTCTGGAACTTACAAGAAAGAGAAGCTGTCCTGCTGTCCCTGCCCATTTTTGCAGTCTGTCATGAATTCCTCTTTCCCACAAAAAAATGTTACCAAGAATGTAAGCTACAAATCATCATGTACCAATGTTTATATGAAGACTTTTTTTGTTGTTCTGCAGATGTATTGTTCTTCTACAATCATATTAATAGACTAAAAATAACAAGGGCATTTCTACCAGACTTAAATTACAATTCTATTTCTTAAGAATTATTATTTTACACTGTACTGATTGAGATCACAGAAATCTTTTTCTGACCACAAAGGTATAAGGTACTAAATTCATCCTTCCTGTAACTGTACAGAGGTAAATGGAGTTACATAAGGAATTAATTTGACCTGTCTCCTCCATTTCCTTGGAAAAATTCTTTGTTTTAGCTCTTGCCAAGTTTTAACTTCGACCCTCCCTTGCTTAAAATCTTATACCTAGAGACAGTTTTTCTTTCTTTAAGACTGTAAAGAGAAATACAGCAGGGGAAAGACAATTAAGGTGAGGATCTGCTTTTTAAATTGAAAGTACACTTCAATTATGGTAAGAAAATGCCAAAACCTTTTTATTTGATATAGATGTGTATGGGATTATTCTTACATCTGTGAGGATATGAAAGGTATAAAACAGTACATATAACCAGGGTAAGGGTTTAAGTAATGTTTTTCTGCCTAAGATCCATGTGTTTATTTCTAACTGCAACAGCTGAAATAAATGGGGACCTGTCTTAGTCAGAGACCATAAGAATTTAAAGTATTACACATCACCTTTCCCCTAGACTCAACAGGTATATTCAAAAATAACCTATGAGAGAAGCTGAAAGCGTACTCTCACCAGTATATAACTGCAATTTCATGATGCAATAAATTTAATTTTTGGATAGCAATGTGGCATGAAATTCTTTGTACAAATTCAACCTGGCAGTACGAATTTATTTAAAACCCAAAACCCTCAAAAACTGGTAAGTGGTTTTCCTCCTGATAGTTTTACATTAGAGTTGATATCATCTGTCTTCCTGCTGCCAGTAAAAAGCCAGGATAAAGCTTGGTCTAAACACTGTAACTCATAGCTGGCTAACCTTGAGAGAAATGCAATTACACGTTCATATTTAATCTTGATCAATTTATTACCATTAGATGATCTAGGATTGCACAGATGAGACATAACAAGCATGTAAGCCTGAGTATAGGCGCAGTTTGAGAAGGGCTGAGCATGAGGGATCAGAAAGTCAAATTGATGGAGAGTCTGTGGTTCAGAATAAGGTTAGAATTATGCAGGGATATTGTCCTCACAGACAAATTTACAATCCAGCAGCTTCCCTTCCTTCTTTCCATACCATCTGTGTGTCACAGTCTACCAGTGCTGCAATTGTGCCAATGCAACTGTTTGTGGGACCAGAGTGTGAATTTAATCAATGGAGCAATTCTGGTTGAACATGATTAGATTAGACAGAACTTTAAAAATCTGGATTGAGTGATCTGATTTACAGCGTGGCTTCACGAACAGCTGCACAAACAGCTCAGAGGCCACTAAAAGTCAAAATCGTTAGTTTCCAGTTCCTGCTCCTGTCTGAATTTATGGTTCCATATTTATTGAACCCAGATTTGTGCACTGCTGACTAGCCAGCAGCAAGATTTGAGCCAGCTCATGTGGAGATATGCCATTGCATTTCACTCACTGGTGAATCAACACGAGCACCTGGTGTGACCTTTCTAACACCGTGTGTCATGAGCAAGTGCAGCTTGTCACTTGGCTGCCACGTGTGCCAGGGGATGCCAGCCCTGGTACACTGGGACTTGGCTGAGGAGGCTTCTTCAGGCAGGGAGGAGGAACTGTGGAGGCTCCCATCCATCAGCTGCTGCCATGTGCATGCAGCCAGAGCAGGACTCATGCATGGTTTGCAGCCCAGCTGCAGCTCCCACTACAGGATAAATTAGGAATTTTAAATTCCCAGGCCTCAGTGACAGTGGAGAGTGATATGTGAGAATACATCTAACCATGCCAAGCTGGAGTTAGCCAGCAGAGACTGTGGCTGCTTCTCAGGGTGGCAACAGTCTGGCCTTATTCAGCCCACTCTTCTTTGAGAGTTAATTTACATCAAGTTCTTTCGATTTCCTGAGGTAGAAAAACCCTCTCAAGCTTCATGCAAAATTCCATTCATGATCTGTTTCAGCCCATGTCCTTTAAATCCAAGTCCTCTTTTTCTGTTATTTTAGGCCCAGCTTTCATGCTAGAAAGCATCCTGCTTGTGTCTAGTACTGTGCATAATTAATACAGGTAGAACAAGTTCTAATGCAAAGTATATTTCAGATCAGAAGCATTACAGAGGTGGTGGACCTTTGCAATTTTTAATGCATTTTGTTTTCCTCACTGGGACATTCTGGTGTTTTTTCCTCAATGACTCACAAGTGGCCCTATCAGTGTTACACAATGGAAACAAGCACTGCCTTCCAAAACCAGTAATATTTGATGCTAGGAGTAGATAAAACTCATTTAGAAATCTTAACCACAAACCCTCAAATGTGTCAAGAATAGGAATTTAAAATAAGCTGAAAAGAAAATTCAAGATATGATTTCAAAGTTAATTTGAGAGAAACCCCTGCAAAATTCTTAGAAGAGAGGTATCTTTATTCTTGGGGGTTTTGACTATTTTAATGGAACTACCTTCCTATCCATACAAAAAAGCACCATTCATAAAAGATGTTTGACTTGTTAAGATTTAGCTTTGATGTTCCCCAAAGCAATATAAAATACCTGCACGTAAAATTTTTTTGGCCTAAATGAAAGGTACACGCACTTTTGAAACCTTTGAGACAACCAGCAAACAGGATTTTCTACAAAAATGTTTTTCCAGCTGAGAAAAATATGATAAGTGTGACAACATAAACATTTTAAGAAACAATACATAGCTAAAACCCATCTGCCAGGCAGAGGAAGTCAGAGTTTGCCTGAGGGGTTTAAGAATACCAGATTATTCAAGTACTGATAAATAAATTTAAAAAAAAATAGGGGGAAAAAAAGACATGCTGATGGACTAAAACTTTCCTGCATGGAAATTATTAAGCAATGCTTCTTAAACAATAAAAACTGTTTGATTGTCTATATTTGAAACAAAAGTATTCTTTAATACAATGGCTGGGTATCAGTGACAGTGATTCTATCAAAGATGTTTTAGGAAATGCTTGCACCATTTTTCTAAAAATATGAGATCATCTATGTGAGCAAGTTGTAAAATCAGCAAAACAATTCTAGACTACAAAACACTGCACAACATCTGTATTGTTTAAGATGTATATATATTTTTGGTATAGATCTCTATTCTGTAAGAATTTATGATTAAGACTGTACAGATGTTCATGTCTCTAAGATTAACTGTTTTCCTTAAGGGTAACTACCCATCTTACCAAATCTAACAGAAATCACACTAAGCCAGATTTGCAAATTAGTGATGTCTTGCCTACACAAGAAATGGGAATACCTGCACAGAGGTGACTACCTCCTCAAGTAACATTTCAAAGAGCTTCCTTCCAACAGAAAGGAGCATTGTTCCATCTCCCTGTGGCTGATGCTGACATCCAGTCAGATGGCCCAAGAGTTACTTTATTTCTTTCTACATTGAGAAAATTCAGAATTTTATTTCCTATGCTTGAATACAATGCTACTATCCATGTATGAACATCCTCATAGCTCATGCTTTTGATTAGAAATAAAAACTCTATGAAATCTATAATCATAAAATTTTTATTTTCATTCGCTACTCTTGGAATCTGCTTCAACTGAAACCCACAGAAATGGCTTAATATTTAATAAGCTTTATAGACCACAAAAGTGTGATGTAAGGGTTTCAGTTGTCTTCACTGACTCCGTGTAGGGACAAATGCCATAACAGATGTGCTCCTCAACCCTTAAAATGAAAAATGACATGATAAATTACTTCTTAGTGGAAACTGAATCAGAACTGTTACTGAACTATCCAAAGAGGGACCAAAAAAAAAAAAAAAAAGACAAAGTATATTACCTGAAAATTCAGCAAGTAACCACATTTATCACTGAGGAATCAACCTTGCCAACAGCAGTTTTTGTAGAAAGGCCAATTTTCTACTAAAAATAATTTCAACAGACCTGCTATTAGACTATTATTTACATGAATGACAGACTATGAAGTTCTTCCAACATAGAAGGTTAGACTTGAGGATATGAAACTAGCAAAACATACTGGTGGCAAAAATAGAGCTAAGACTACAGAAGACACTGCAAGAAAGAAAAAAAAAAAATCAAGCAATCTTGAGAAAACTGTTGATTGAAACTCTCGATAAAATGAAGAAAAAATTAAAATTCATATGTACTTCAAAACAGAAGAATGATCAAAATTCCAGAAAACAAAGTAGATGCAACAGAATTATTCACATGAGCAGGAAATCATTAATTGGAGTTTATGTTGGAATTAATTGGAATTTGCTGAGATTGTAACCTGTATTGCTTCCTGGCATCTTTGGTGGTAAGGAGCTACCCTGTATTTAATGACAGCTGTGTTGTTACTGCTGAATTGCCGAAAACCAGGGAGGAGTTCTGCTATGGTAGAACTGCCATAGTTACAATGTAGAACTGTGACTGTAATTCTTTACTTGATTTTACACATTTTCAAAAAATCTACTCCTGACCTAGTTAGGTTTACAGCCAGACATGAGCTTTACTTTACACACACGAAAATGAGGCAACACTGAGGGTGAAATGTTTGACCTTCAAAGTTTCTGTGACACATCTCACCTACAGATTGAACAGCTTTGTTCACTAAAGCACCTTGTACACAGAATTAACAGTTTTATGCTTAGAACCCTTGTAGGATCAGGCCCATGCAAAAGTAAGTCTATTTATGATACAGACAGCATGAACGAAAATGTTTTAAGGAATATCTGCCATCCTTTCAAAGATACACAGCCTTGGACAGAACACTTAATTTCAATACTCTTTTGTACTACATATCATTAATAAGTCATCCTACCAAAGCAGGACTGGAAAGAACAGATTCTTCAGAGAGGGTATTAAATGACATATATTCCAGAGTTCCAACACAGTAAGCTATATATTCAGCAAAATACTGAAAATTTCCCTGTTCAAGTTAATAATGAAGGTATAATAAAGAACATTTTCCATATCTCATGAGTTTGGAATTGGATTTCACCAAGAAGTGTCTATAAAATATTGTAACTGGTCACTTTTAACTAGGACAGACATTTTTCATATCTTTCTTGCATCACAAAATAATTTTCCTCTTGGCTATTAAATTTGGAGAGTTTTAAAATTAGTATTGTTTCCATGAAGTCAACAGGAATTTTGCACTGAATGGGTGGGAGAAAGACTGTTCTCCACACTTCACTGTCCCCTGCTACTAGAATTAGTGATTAGGCTTTTTTATTTTGGACTAATAAGGGAGGGAGGGAAGGAGGGAGGGAAGGAAGGAAAGCAGACAGAAACAAGAGCATAAAAGCATATACTTTATATAAAGGTATTAAACAACATAAATGAAATTAAAGCAAACAATCTGTTATCAATTATAAAATTAGAATTTTTCTCATAAACCAGATTCCCCACTAATGTAAATGAACAGTTTGCTCAGTGTGTAAAAATATTCAGAGCCCACTGTCAGTTCATCTGCATTAAAACTTATTTTAAACTATCCTATAATGACACTTTGTAGACATACATTTCAAAATAAATCTCTTACCAAGGTGATGCTTCTGTTTTATGTAATCATATCCTTTTTATAACTAACTTCCTAAACTTATAACAATATTTAATTTAAAATATGAAAGACAAAGAGGAGTATTTTAAAGGTTTATGATTTTCAGATGAGGTAAAGCACTTTATCACCAGAGCAGCTGTCAGAGCCAAACCTCAGCTCTCAGCAAAATGGGCTGTAATAACCATCTATTAGTAGCAGTGTCAAGAGGTGAGTGCTCCTGACACAGCTTCCTAGACGGTGCTCTGTCCCATGCCAGCCTACAAAAGGAAAATGAAAAACGCGATATTTTCCTGTTGGCTGACCCTTTCCTCCCACAGCTTCCTTTCTGAATAAAATTTTGACACGAACGGTTTTTAAAAAATAATAAGGGGCGGTGCCAAGGAAGGAAGGAAGGAAGGAAGGAAGGAAGGAAGAGTGATGTGCGCCAGTACAATTCGGCTTACCTTTACAGACTTTGGAGGCTGCTGATATCCCGACTCCCATGGTAGGTAACGCACTGAAGATCTTTACTGAAGACTAAAGAAATCCCACAGATACTCTGGCTCCTAGGGCAGTAAGTAGGAGAGTCCTTTCTGTTATCCACACAGACAATGCTCACCAACACAAACCCCTGCATCGCCCGTGGGGCACAGTCCCATTTCTATACCAGGCTCTTCAAGACCCCCGTGGTAGGGGGAGCACCCAGCCCCGGACGCAAGAACAAGGAGCAAGAAAGAATCAGCAGAAGACATCCAGAAACATCAGATGTCTCAGGCTCTTTTTCAGAGACTTCAACCCACCTCGTCCCCTTTCACTACGCCGCTTCAGGCCAGCTCAGCCCTCACCTTTCAGTCTCCTCCCGCTCTTCCCCGCTTCCCTTTAAAACCCCCAAACGAGTCTCTCGACTTCCACAAAAAGTCAGGGGCTCTGCAGACATTTTCTGGCTCTTGCAGACACCAGAACAGGACACAAGAACACGACCCCAGCCGACATGAGCCCGAGTGACTCGGCTCAGGTTCCTCTCGCTCTCGACCGCCCGGGCGACCCCTGACAACCCCCGGGCAAGTCGCTTTAGGGCAGCGCCGTGCGGGATCTGCCGGGGAGGGAACACCGCCAAGGGCAGGCGGGAGGTTCCGCTCCGCAGCAGGGCTCAGCCGGGGCGCTGGGTGCGACCCTCTGGCGCGGAGGTGGTGGCGGAGGGGCCGGGCGGGGCCGCCTCCCCTCCGCGGGTCACATGAGAGGGGCGGGCGGCTGGGCCGAGGCGGTGGCGGCTGCCGGGGCTAAGGCAGGGTTGGGCGGGGAGGGACGGGGCGGCGGGGCGCAGTAGCAGAGAGCGGCAGCGGTAGTCGCAGCGGAGAAGGAAGCAGAAGAGAACGAGAAAGAGGAGGAGGAAGAGAAGGAGGAAAGGGGCAGGAGCGGCCGCGAGGCGCCGAGCGAGTGGAACGAGCCCCGGGCCTCCCTGAGCCGCGGTTGCCGCGGAGCGCCCTGCCCGCGGTCCCAACATGGACGAAGAGGGTGGTGGAGGTGGCGGCGGTGAGTGCAGGGCTGATGCGGGGAAACGCGGCCCCTCAGCTGGCGCTGCGGGCGACAGGA
>WEKY01001295.1:390-62874 GCA_013390045.1 Picathartes gymnocephalus
ACTTCTAAACAACCATTCAGAAAAGTTCCAAGGTTTTTCTTCTTGTTATCCAGCAAATGACAAAATCTTCTCTATCCACAGGGATTCATTACACTAAACTAGTTCTACCTTTTCATTACTTCATCGAAGAAGGCATCAAAATTTAATCTGTTCTCAAAATAAATTACACACATTAAAATGGCCATAAATGTCACTGCTTTAGCAGAATTCCTGATTTAATTCCAATACATACAGCTATTTAAGATTTCATCAAACAAGAATTGTTTAATAGCTCTTTTTTCCTTTATTGACAAACACTTCTACCCCTTACAAAAGGAACATTAAAAAACCCCAACATATAAGAACAAAATAATTAAAAATATACCAAAAGCCTCCAAAGACAGAAAGCAGGGTAATGCCAAGCTGTATTCCACAAAAAACCCACCCTGTGAAATCCCTCATCAGTGCTATTTCTACTACTTTGCCCATTTTACACACCAGACAGACTGCTTCAAAGCAGCTTCTCAACAGACCAAACTAAATTCACAAGAGCCTATTGCTTGCTTCTCAGTCAAAGACACATACACTACAGAGCACTGACCTGCCTCCTGTATGTTTTAAGCTACTGCCTATTAAACAAATCAGGTTCTTCCTGACCAGTGTCTTCAAAATCAAACAATGCATTAGGAATTAAACTCCATTTTGTTATTTTTATTTCAATAATAAATAGAATATAAACAAATACAATGTGTGTCCAGAAACAAGAGAACTTTTTCAAACAACTGTTGTGAACCTAAAAAATTAGGTTTTTGAGGAAAGGGAGAACTATACATGAGACTATATATATGACTTACTATGAAACAAAATAGCATAGCAAATATATACATATTCCTGAATAATAAGGCATTTTAACAAACAGATTACACAGCAAGATACATGTGTCACATTGTCCTCACCCACAGTGCAGATTCCTTCACAAAAAGAATTTCATGCAGCCCTAACTGCATGTAGAGACAGTAAAATTGCTATAGGATAAAACTCAATCACATTTCAAAATGTCCTTTAAAAGAAACCTCAACCATTAATAAGGAGAACAGTCACTTTTCAGGGATGCTTCCATCAAGCTTCTCCTGAAAGTTTGAATTGATAATCTACAACTCACTACGAAAAATATAGTTGGCTGTAAGTGCTGCCTTTCTGTTCAAAAAAGCAGCATTTCAAATAGCTACACAAAGAACAGAAAATACTCGTTGGTTTCCTGATGAGGTTTCTCTGTGGGACACATTCTCTTTATAGCCTTTCATCAAACACCACCGAAGCTGGAAGTGTTCTGGTATCCCTGACAGCTCAGCAGCCTGAGCCAACAAAGAATCTCCACAGAGATAAAGGAAGAGTCTGGATCAATCAAGCTTTTGCAAACTATCTATTCTGAGACAGACAATTTTCTTAAGAAATTTAAAAATGTAGCTGGAAATATAACACTCTTAATAAATTGAACAGAATCCAGACAGGAAAACTAACATTTTGATGAATTCCAAATAAGACTTCTATCCTTGGAAACAAACTTAATCCCTACTTCTAAAAGGCAGCTCTAGAGATCATTCCAAATAAAGTTCTTCAGTTTACCAGTGACAGTGTTATTTTTAGATATAAATTACTGGTAGAAGTTTTGGATTTCAAAACAAACTTTACTTTCTGTAGGTCTGAAGGTTCAGGCTTACTTGTACTTCGCTAAGAGCCTGCAGAAAGAACTTGCTGTTATTGAGCACACGAGAGTACCCGCTACAACTATTAAGAATAACGTAAGTTACAATGTATAATTGAAAAATAATAGCACTGATACAATAGATACAATGCACTGTGTGCTTTATTATTAAAACAGGGATCATTCACTTAAAAAAATCAGGCTGTCTCAAAAAAATTTCTCACTTTCATCTCAGCAGTGCATGGGAAAGTTGAACATCTCAGAAGCTGAGGCATAACAACATTCAAACTGACCTTTCATTGCAACTGCAGCATATTTGTTATAAAGTACGTGGGGGGAGGAGAACAATATTTAAAGGATAGAATAACAATTTTAAAAAATCAAGATATGGATTTGGGTTTTTTTCTTTCCATTAACTTTAGGAAGAATCTGTCATAAAGCAACGGCCATAAACCCAGAACTTTGCCACAGTTTGTCCATATCAAAAGCTACAATGTATTTTTAAAATTACACTTCCCATGACCTTACAAAGTTATTATGGGGAAGTGGAGGTATAACAGAAAGCTACTGAAGCACTTACGCTACAACCAATGCTTTCTTTGAGAGAAGGCAGCTTCTTTACCTTCCTGAAATGTTTATGCAGTACTCAGACTGGGTACAAGTTACATGTTTTCATTGAGATGGTCACTGAATATAGGAAATCTAGATCTCAGGGGTTTTTAGTTTATATTCTTAAAGTAGAGCACCTGTAACAAAAACCAACCAAGTCAAATCACCCCCAATCGCCCCAATCTTTGTTTATACCAAAGCAGTATGGAAATAAGAATGGCTCCTTAAGAAAAATTAAACACTTTGCTTTCACCTCTGTATCAAATTCTTTTCCTTCATTATGTTTGCTTGCTCTGCTTTGACACGCAGGGAAAGTACATGCCAAGTTTATTTAATGAGAAAAGCAGAACAGTTAAAGCATTGGTTAGTACAGTGAAAGGATCTCAGGGTATAATCGAGTGTGGGAGAAACAGAGAAGAAAACCCCTGACAGGGATGGGAGGGTCTTCTCATTCTTCAGGTGAAACATGACAGATCCATGCTTCTCAGGAAACCATTTCAGGGAGGAATTTTTATCATTTTGTCTGAACTTCATGTGATGCTGTTACTTGGTCACCATAGAAACGAGGGTAGAATGTTTTATTGGAGGAGATGGCTGAAGAAAAATTGCTGTTTCTCAGGTCCCAATGTTTCCATTGAAATATTTAAATTGTTCTACAGTTGGTTCTTTAAAATCAAATTTTTAATACATATCGATATACACAGAGATGGAAGCAATACTTTTTTTTTTTTTCCTGTTTGGTCCATAGAAAGAATACAGACTAAGAAGCACTTTGAAATAGCAAGCTTCATATTTCATTTTTTGGAACAGTTCAGAATAGGACATGGTTTATAAAGATGAACATTTTGCATGACTAAGCAAAGCAATACACTACAGCTGGGACATATGCTTTGAAGGCACGTGTTCAGCTTTGCATTTTTGTTTCACTGTAAAACATTTTTGTGAAATCTAGGCTAAAACACAGTCACTTTTATTGTACAGTCTTACAGTCATCATTGAGATACATTCCAAACAATAGGCATATTGTACAGCGGCAGGAAGGAAATATTAAAAGGATTAGGGATAAACAAGAAAAACGATTACCCAGCTGAAGCAGTCAGACAGACAGGGATCGATATCGGAATGCAAAATACCCAAAAGGATTTTCGAGAATCAAAAGGGCAGTTATAGTAGATTAAAAAATGAGATTAACTTACACATACAATATGCACAGTACTGTATACGGATGAACTGCTACAAATAAAAAAAGGAACAAGAGTCTGACCTTTTGCCTAAAACTGAACTTTATTTAAAATCCATTCTATTTTCTAAATGTGGCTTGCTACACTTTCCAGCATTCCGGTGCTCCGCATTTTATGTACTACAGTGGGGCAACCTGTCCCACCCACATCATAGCCTAATCTTCTTGTAATATAACAGCCTGGAACTAACCTGGGCTAAAAAAAAGTCACACACAAGACAGTCACAGATATCCATTTTAAGAAACGTGCATTCATTGACACACATCGTTGCAACACAGTATTCACTACAGATTTGCCAAAGGTTTTCCATTTTGAGGACCAAATAACCAGAAAAAGGGTTATATCACTCAAGACAGCTATAGTCAAGGAAGATAACAATCTCCTTCGGGTAGACAGCAAAGCTATTACAATTTTGTAATTCCATTTCCTAAACTAGTTTCTTTTCCTATACTTGAAATATTAAAAAGAAAGGTGGTAATTCAAAACAAACAAACCCCAAAGAACACCACACCAGAATCACAAACAATCCTGACCAAACTGATGTGTTCCACAGAAAGAGTTAACAGACTCAATAATGATCTGTCAAACACCTGTCTCTAAATGGTAATGCAAGTTCTATAAAACCAATAATATTTGCAGCAGTAGGTGCATTTTGGTTCAGACCTCCCAGCTCACAGCATTCCTCTGTTATGATTAGAAAAAAATCAGGTCTTGAAAACTAAAAGTAATTTTGCTTTTCCTCCATTTCATTCAAAGCCTGCTTTCAACAAGTATGTATTTGTTTGACATCAAGAAGTTAATCCAAGTCGAAAATGGATAACATTAGCTGACAGAACTGTACATGAAGGACTGTGCCCAGCCCATTGCACAGAACACAGGAAGCTGTGCCATCCCTAACTGCGCTGCTTTCAATAGAAATAAAGCACCTTTAAACTTCAGTAGTGAAAATCCTTCAGAAGTTAGTTGGAGAAATGAGCAGATAGCTGTAGTCAGATTTACAGCTGCGTTGCCTCTGTTGTAAAATAGCATTTTAAAATGTTTTCAATTTTGTCACGGCTGGAATAACATTGTACATTGTAATTTCTTTATATAAGAGAGCCTATTATGCTGGATGAATGCTGATACTCATACTACTGCTCAATCTCTATATTGGCAAATCAACTGAAATTTTCAAAGAAAGAGCATGTAAACAGTAATGAGATGGTCTCACCTACTGAGATAGGACTTTAAAGAATGCCAAATCATTCTGGGAATAAACCAAAAATGGAAATACTAGATTTGTAATCAGTATAAACTGCATATACTTTGATGACTTACAAAAATGTACACCAGTAGTAGATTTACTTAAAGCAGAAAGTGTTATTTATTGCAACAGTACACTCAGCTGCAAAACCAAAGGTAATGCTGAGTAAGTACCAAAATAATGATAAAGCACAACTATTTGGAACAATTCTGCTTAACACAGATTAAGAAAACAATATGAGTCTAGCTGATATCTGGATAAATAATCACAAGTATTCACTGAAGGATGCACACTTTGGTGTGACGAAGGGAAAGGGATTTGAATTTGAGGACACACCATATACCTCCCAATGAACAAACCTCTGGAGGCAGCTCAGGATGTAAGGAGCACCGAACAACTTACTCTACCACATAATCACATCCAGACTCAAGTCTCAAATTACTCTTTGCTTCTTACTCAAGTCTAAAAACATAAGCAGAACAAGGACTTAGAAAACACTTGCATTTGCAATAAATGCAAATTATAATGAAAATACATACATGAGTCTACAAAGACTAAGAATTCACATACGTATGAAGCTAGCAACTGAGACTGAACAGCAAGAAGGGCAATCAGTTTTCTAGAGCTGATTAACAAAAGCAACAGAGTTGTAAACGTTAACTTAGAAATGAGGGGGTTGATATTCAAATAAATGGAATTTTTCTTGTTAGCGAAATTAAATCCTTTCTGCCCTTCAATGTTTGCTTTGTTAATACAAATAAATTTAAGGTATGTGATTCCTTTTCGTTCTCTCTGATAATTGCTAATGTTAAAAAGCCCTACCAAAACCCACAACACCATGCCCACGCACAGTAAAACAAGGACCTAAATGCCTTAAGATACTTCTGGCAAATGAGCTCCAGTATGCAAACTAGTTTTCCCAGTTATTATGTTCAAAGAACCTTTGTCTCTTACCAGCTTAACCTCTGTATGTTTATTAGAGGCTTAACCACGTGTTTCTAAAATTCTTTCACAAAAACACTCAAGACATATAATTATCAGGAAAATCAACCCTGTTCAACATTTTGATCTTCTCTTTACTAACCTAAGATACCACAGTAGTCAGAAACTACAAAGAGAAGCATAGTTTCCTTCAATTAGGCATATAGAAAGTCACTGCTTTCAATCATGAAGGCCAATGCCTCAGTGTTTCAAGACATTTTCACACTCAAACTGCTATGGCTCATCTCTCTTGACTTCTCTGGGTTAGCTTCTTCCTAAGCCCTTCAAAATAACCTGTCTAATTTAGAATTTAAACACATTTTTATTATACATGATTTTCCATACAACCAGAGATCTTCCCAAATTCTTACTTTTTTTCCTTTATTTCTTTTTTAACACTAATATTTCTGTTAAGTTTGTCTCCCTTGACTCAAAAGAATGAGTTTCAATGCCAACTATTCTAACTGTTCCTTTGTTAGTCATCAGTTACCAAACCTGCATCATTATTGAACAAAATTTCCATGCATAACTTAGGACAACAGAAAACAACTCTACCTATAATAAGAAATATGACACTAAAGCAAAAAAGGGCCATTATAATTTTAGGGGAAATCATACTGATACAAGGAATTCTGATATAGAAATTCCTAGTGTCTTGCAGTGTAGAGATTCTACACATTTTTTGCAACATTTTCAATTAGAAGAGAAACATGAAGGAATTTAAACAGCTCAGTCCTCCAGAAGAAGTAGATACTGATTCTTACAAGACTTATTTTTGCTGAAAAATGACACTTAACTCTAGTTAGGAGCATTTCACTGAACACAGAAATGGTGGATATTCCACACAAAACATTATCTTTTCTCCAAAGGCCAAGTCTTCTAATAAACTGCCATATTTGACACTTAAAATGCAAGAGGCAGAAATAAGCAACTTATCAGAAGACTCCAACGTAAAAGAAGCTAAAGTACTCTGTTCTTTGGTTCTTATACTGAAGGCCATTTCTCATATTCCATGAGAATATGGAATAAATAAATATAATAGAAACTATGCTTTCTTGACTCCAAAGAACATTTGCACTAGGCTAAATAAAATTAAATAAAGCATCTAAAAATTAGGCAAGGAATTCTGTTGAATTCCAAGCTCCTGCTCACAATACCTGTTTTCAGTGCTACTTTGAATGTGTTTCTGCATTTTTACAACTGTCATTCACACAAAAAACAGAATATCTATTGGGAAAAAAAGCAACAAGACAAAAGAAGTGCAAGAAATTTTCATTTTATTCTAAGATCTAGACAGCTTAAGCTTGCCCAACTGTTTGACCAAAGGTTTCTGAGAACTGATTAGAAAAACAAACACACCTGGAAATTTGAGAACCATCTTACTTGTCCTGCTTTCAAAGCACAGCAGTATCCTAATCAGAAGTACCTACACATTTCAG
The DNA here is from genome assembly GCA_013390045.1 of Picathartes gymnocephalus. NCBI lineage: Eukaryota > Metazoa > Chordata > Aves > Passeriformes > Picathartidae > Picathartes > Picathartes gymnocephalus. The sequence goes on from WEKY01001295.1 coordinate 7,588, forward strand.
GAGTGGTGGTGGATGGTGCCATAGATGTGCATATGGATTCATAACCAGCCCTCAACGACAGTAAGACCACAAGGAATCACAGTATGAGAAGTTTGTTCCATTCTGCAGTACTGCTGCACAAAATGTATGAAGCCAGGTAACTTTTAAGACAAACTCAGAATCATGCAATATTCAGTCTTTATTACTCAGATCGTCAGTAAACAGGTGCCTGCACAGGACTATGCAGGTACATAAATAAAATATTTGATGATACCAGTTAAACACAGCTTCAAGTCCACCATACACTAAATGATACTAGATATCACCACCCCCTTGCAGCACCTCTTATTCTACCTTAAAGCAGCAACATCCCACAGAGGGAATTAAATGTCAAAACTACAAAAAAGCAGAAAGTCAGAGTTTACACAGCACTGAGCTTTTGTTAACACTAGTACAAGTATTTTGCTGACTTTAGTAGTCATTAAACTTGGACCCCTCTGTTTCAAACTGGATGAAAGCCAACACCTTGTATTACAAACAAAAGACAGCGAGTCTAGAAAAAGACCAACAATCCTATGCCAAATATATAAAAATAATCTCTCAATTTCACAGTGTTGTTGGCTGCAAGTTCTTTAATTGGATTCAGTTTCTGATCTCATTTGAAGCATACAGTTGTGTATTAACTACCTGCAAAGTCTGTTTTCAAGAGCAGCTTAAAGGGGAATGATCCAGAGAATTGCAAGCATGGTCATCTGTTTTTCCCCAAGTGTATTGTTTAGATTTTTTTTAAAAATCATAACTATCAAAAAGTATCACAAATTATCCTGACTCAGACATTTTTTCTGATTCTTCACCCTCTGCTTTTCTTATTCTTTCTTCTTCATTGACCTTTCCTCTTAAGGTACCCACTTATTGCTTATGTTCTCTTTAAAGTAAACCTCAAATACTATTTACCTCATGTCTTTTCTGTCTTTCCTATTATACACCTCCATCAGTACAATACACAGCAACATACGTGTTTTGTGTAAGAATCTACCTTAATACAAAATATTACTTTCTCTTAAATGCTAAGGGAAAGCGTATTTGTGGCATTTTGCACAGTGACTTCCATGACACAACTAAAACAAGAAAAAACTAGGAAATTCAGATGCAGAAGCTTTAGACTAGCAAAATCTCTCAGGGCAGTTTGGCTAAGCCTTGAATGCAGATTAAATTTACAAGCACTAAAATGCTGGTTACATACCATTATGGAACATTATGCATCATGGAAGAAGCTACTGCCAGGAAACTGCAGATATAGTTGCACTTCCTAAGTGAAGCAAATTAGTATTATTTCCTACAAGATTCCCACGATGGCACCCCTTGCACAAGTTTGGGATTCAGTCACCTCCAAAGCCATTCCATTTTTAGATCAAACTCAGTACAGTGCATGGCAAAGGAACAGTAGACAATCAATGTACATTAATGCTCTCTGTAAAGGTTTGCAGCATACATTACAGAGTATTTGATTCTGTGACCAGAGACAAGACATATGGGTTTATTAATAAATTGGTCAAGTATGAAGACGGCACATTATCCACAAAAGTTATTAGCATCTTTAAAACAGTAGAGAGACACCAATGTTGTATTTGGTGAGGACAGACTCATTGTCAAACCTGGAAAACTCTCGAAGTGGGAAGATGGCAAATGCAATTTTGAGCAATATCTACTGAGTGCCCTGAGGAAGGGACTGGCTCTGTACACTCTCATGCTACAGTGACAGTGGATTCTACGTCACAAACACATCCTGGGTGGCAACATGAGCAGCAAGACTAGAATTTTAATTGAGAGCTATTGTGAACAAAACGGAAGTTCTGTGTGCTTGAAACAGACTAATGAAAATATAAGAAAGGAGTTGAGGTTACTAGCAAACACTAAGACATTTTTTTCTCAAAAGATGCAATGATCCTTACAACCATGATACTGCACTGATCCTATGAACTCACACAATACATTCAAGAAATCCCAAGGTTGAGAATTTATTCCTTCATACAGGTCAAGCACTGCAGAAGTGAGCAAAGCCTGAGCTATGCTAACCAGGAAAGCCTGCTGACACTCAACAAGGTAACAGCAGAAAGCGAAAGCCACCAAACAGCCTTATCAAATACCACAGACATTGATGCTGACACACCTCAAAGCAGAGGTTTCATTGTTTTCCTCTATATGGCTGGAAAAAGACAGCAGAGAGAATAAAATCTAGTATTGCATGATGAGGTATCTCACACGTCTCTTAAGATATCTCCTCCACAGTACACTCCAGTGAACACCAGTCCTCACAGTAAAGCAGCAGCAACAGAAGTAAATGAAAAAAAAAGAAAAAAATCAGATCTTTAGTTAAAGCAGTTGTAGGTGCTAACTGCTAACAAAGGCAATATTAATGAAGTGAGTTTTAAAGGAGGCTTTTCATTAGCACAACTTAAAATTAACATTTTTTTTTTCAACAAAAAGAATAGGGTACAAAACATGCCACTAAGTATTACTGCTGACAATCAAACAATTTTTCTCTAATCTTTCTTTCAATCTATGCAATGCATGCACTTTCTAAAAACAGAATAAGTACTTACTTTCATGAAAATCTGGATCAAGACTTACTAACATTTATACGAAGTCTCTGTGATATAACCAAGCAGGAAAGACAAGATTAAGTAACACTGATAGATCAGTAACAGCTAAATAGAGTGCAAAGATGTTTATTCCGTCACCTGCATGCCTCGTGAAACACGCCTTCAGAATCTCACCAGCATAAAAAGAAAGAATAATTGAAATACAATAGAAGAAAGTTAGAAATTTTACTCCAAATTTCTTACTACATGCATACCCTCCCCGTGCACTATGACCCATTAATGCCTTAGGTGAATGCTTAAAAGGAAACAAAGCTGGGAAGTTGAATAAATCTCTTGCACTTGACCTCGCACTTAACCTACTAATGTTCTATAAAGCAAGATTTTAATTATCACCTTTAATAACTGGCCTTCTCCCATTTCACATAATTTTCTTGAATTATGCTGTAGATTTGAAGACATTTTAAAATATTATTTAAGCATTGAATATTTCAGAAAAAAGTTAAAAATAAAAATTAAGCTGAGTAAATGTCAAGTTCAGCTACAATTTCTGTTATGCCACAAAAAGAAGCAACATTTAGATCACATAAGAGTGCACAGTACAAGCTTATATAACCTGTAAATGCACCACTTAAGAAACGTGGAAAGACTGTCTTATGAAATTAATTATTTACGTAGCAAGATTTAAGAACAAATATTCAGTTAACATAAATTGCCTTAGATGCTTGGCTTAGAAAGGACTTAAAAGTACTTACGTGTGGATTTAAACTGTCTCTTGTCCTGTGTGTTATAATGCGGCAGCTAAGAGCACAGACTTCAAAACACCCCAAACAACAAAGCCCCACAAAACTGTTCCCTACACCCCAACAAAACAACAAACAAACAAAAAAATCACCCAAAATCAAATTTTTAGAAATTCATCACAAAAGGAGAAGAAAATGAACAAAAACATGACCAAAGGAATAGAGACCCATATATAGTAATGAAGTATCCAAACCAAGAGACACATAATAACATACATAGAAAGAATGCTCCAATGGACACAAAGTTCAGAAGACTTAGGACCAAATTTCAGGACTACATTTAACTAGATTGAGTTTCTACTCCTGGTTTCAATAAATTCAGACAAGCTATTTTGATTGTTTCACTCCCCAATTTACCATCCTTTTTAGCAACATTTCTTCACAAGTGCAGGGGAGGTTTTCCTGCGTGTGATATCATGCTTTGTGTAACACACAATCCTTTCTTCAGTCAAGATTCTTAGGTGCTAGAAAAGAACCACTTGAACCAAACAAAATCCCAACTTTTTAGTATGTATCTGAAAATGTTTTACAGCAGCTAAAAATTCTGAGTATTCAAGAAAAAATTGACAAGTTTTTCATCAATAGAGAAATTGCATCCCAGTAGTCATCCTTGACTAGATTCAGTTGGAAAGAAGGTCATACAGATGCATATTCACTAATCAGTCACTGGCAAGTAGTTGCGATTTGGTGTTTTGTAAAGAAACTTCAATTCACTCAGTTCTCGGCAGGCAAAATTCAGTCTAAATCAAAGCACGATGTATCCATTTCTTTAAATTAACCATTACACCCTAGGCTATAGACCCATATACAGGTAGAGAGTTTGCTAGAATCATACTATCCTGATCAGAACAGAACAAGACTGCAAGAAAATACATTTTTGTTAATCGGTCCTGAACAATTTTTTGAGAAGGGAGCTGCTTCTAAGAAAAGGTAGAAGAGCCAACCACTGTCCCAGCAGGCTGAGCTCCATGGAGTAAATTTGCAAGCTATTTCAAATGCATCCTAGGAATAAAGACATAGGAGATACAGACAGCAGCTAAACCAACCAAGTTATGTAATATATTAATGTCTCCTAAGTATCACCCTGTAATGTATTCATGTCTCATAGAAATTACGTGTTCCAACTGCCATCATACAGGGAAAGAGAAAAACAAACCCTTGCAGGTAATAAGCAGTCCAGAACTGTTCTCAAGAACAGTGTAACTAAGTCAAATTTCTGAGCACTTTCCCCAAGGCAAGTACTTTCAGAACTTTCAAGGCAAGTCTGAGACTATCGGTCACTTTAGGTGAGGATCAATCATTTTCAAGTCTACCAACTGCAGAGTAATTCCAGTCCAAGTGGACATCCAAAGGTCATCCGATCTCATCCCCTACTCTGAGAAAGCTGATGCTAGTTAACTGCTCAGGTCCAGGTCAGTTCAGACAACCCGGAGGATGGCAATTCCACTTCCTCTCTGGGAAGCTTATCCCTCCCACATCGCACCATGTAACTGGCATGTTCTTGTTCCAGCTGATGTCTGATGCTTCTCAACTTTCCACTGTGCACCCTGGTGCAGTAGCATCTACCTACATCTTCTCTGCGACCAAATACGAGGCCGCTGAAGACAGCGAAGTCTCTTCTTCTTCTTCCTTATCTTTAGACTGAACAAAACGTCTCCTGGCTGTAGACGGTGCTCCCCAGCTCCTGCTGTGGCAGAAGGGATGCCGAGGCTGTGCAGCAGCGCGGCGGGGAACGTGTCGGGCTGGCAGCGCTGCTCCCGCAGCCCGGGCTGCAGTTGGCGGCCGCCGCCGGCAGGGCACACTGCGGGCCCGCCGTCCGCCCCGCACCGCCAGCCCCTGGCATCACACTCCGCACTCCTGCCCGCCACAGGCACGCTTCTGCCCCGATCAGCTTCTCAAGAGGGCAAGACGATCTCTACAACCAGGAACACAGTGCCCCAATGGGGCATTTTAGTATAGTAAAGTAGTATACTATTTAGCATTATAAAGAGCTTTAAGGTAGGTTTTCCATCCCATCGTTGGTACCAGCCAAACAAACTTCAAAATCTTTAATTAATTTCACTTTGGAGCTAGACGTTTTAGACCAAAAAATGTGATAAAGAAAGTTCAAAGACATGTATTTATAACTTGGATTCAGTTTTTAACCTCTATCTATCTCAGTTATGTCTCCTGAAATTGTTCAAATGTTCAGCAGTAGCACAGGCTTATGCACTGCAAAAAAAAGAAATTAATTTTGTCCACGAATTGCTACTGCAGTCGAGAGTTTATGCACTCCTCATCTCAAATTGTGACTCAAATTAAACTTTACCTGTAGCAGATAAATCCTGAATAAACAAGACGAAATTTTCAGAGTACTTTACTATGTTTACTGCTCTATTTGTAGAGAAGTAATTGTTATTTTTATTAGGAACTTCAGCTTACTTGGTTTATGAAGGAAACAATCCTGCCTAATATTTTGTCATCCAGCCTTCACAATTTTGGTATGCAATATAATTTCCACTGAGTCAGATCAGATGCCCTTTTCTGGTCTTGATCTAAATATTAACTCTTAACTTCATTAGTTAAAAGAGAGCCTTATAGACACTAATGTGCCAATAAGCTTCCTCCTAGAGTTAACGTATGTTCTTCAATAATTTACTAATTTGATTTGCCATAAGGGCATAGTGCCAGAAGCATTAGGGTGAGATATGCCAACCTTCCCTCTCATCTCAGCATTGCTATTTCTAGTACTTGAGGATGGTGTGCAGGGGGTGTGCTGTATTGAATAACAACTGAGGAAAAACAATAGCACTCTTCCCCTCAAATCCAAGACAAATTTGTCCCTAAATATTTAATATAAACTTAAGTTATCCTAGAAGCTCATTTGCTTCCAAGCAAAAAGCCTGACACCCAAGAGGGTGGCACAGTCTGGGAGTTAACATGTCCTGCACTTTTACTCAGCCAGTGCAGCTCCTCTTCAGATGCCCACTCTTGTCCAGACAAATCTGAAAAGACACAGCCACCTTTATACAGGTCAAGTAGGAGGCCAGTCCCAACACACCAAAGTGTGATACAACAGGCTACATTCTTCCATCTAAACACACCCACCTTCACTAACAACCACCGTGCAGCTATCACAAACTTTTGACTACACTGAGGTTTACCACACATGTTGTGGTAAATCAAAATGACCACACAGAATAACTACACAGATACGTATTATTTACACCTATGCTATTTTTAACTACATAAATGACTAGCCTGCCGTAACATTTTCTCTTCTTCTAAGAACTCAACATTAAGAGAACAAGATTTTCAATAAGAAACAATTTTCATTTCCACTGCAAGGCCTTTGTCTCCAAAAAAAGACTTGGTTGTGACAAACACTGGAATAAAACAAATACACTTGCATTTGTGCCCATAGCCACAGCTCTGTGTTTGCCCTGTAATACCAGTCACACAGATGCTCCAATTGTGGATGCAGTTATTATTACAAAACATAGCAATGTACTAATCATCTGAAAATAAAGTTGTACAGTGGCCAACAGTAAGTGGGTGACTTTTGTTATGCTAACAAGGCTCAGATGCTATAGCTACATAACTCCTGTGCTTCAATAACACTATCACGTTACAGTTAGGTAAAAATAATGATCTATTTTACAATGGTGCAAAATGCAAATTATTTTGGTAAATTTTTAATACTGCTGTATCTTTCAGAGATTTCAAATACTGTTTTTCTTTATATATAATATATTTAAACACTATTAGAGTATTCAATACAACATAACTAGTATATTAATATATTTGTATTTTTACACATTCATTAAATTCAGATCTGTATACTAAGCAAGACTATATGGCAAATGCACCACTGAGGAACAAAACCACTGGAACCTTTTTTCTCTCCTTTTAAAGTTGCAATCATTTTTTATCTTACTTTTAAACAGAAGATCAATACTGCTTGGACTTTAAAAGAAAACATACTGAGGACACATTGAAAGGACACTAGAGTCTTGTATATGAAAACCAAACAATATGCATATTATATATTGTAACATGATGCTTGGGTGTTGTTTATGTGTGGAGTAGAAAGACTTCAACTCTAGCAGGCTCACTGCAGTCTCAAGTTCACTAGAGTGATTCAACTTCATGAGCAGTAGTATTCAGCAAATAGTTTCTATAATACTTTAGATTCCAGAAGAAGAAGTCCAAGCAAGATAGAGAAGCAAAATGTCAGACCTAACATGAACATGGTGAAGTCTCCAAATAAGCAAGCAAACCCCTAAACCATGTATAGAGGAACCTATACAACTTGCCACTGGCAGATCTTAAAAGCATGTGAGAGTCTAGATTACTATTTCATATTAACGCAAAACATTCAGCAGATAATCAGCCGAACTTTTCAAAACTTCATTTTGATAAACCTTCACAAATGAACTGAAATTATGTCATGGTTTAATCCCAGTAAGCAGTTCAAGTACCACACAGTTGCTGGCTCACTGCCCACTCACCACTGGGATGGGGAGAGAATTGAAGGGCAAAAGTGCAAAAACTCATGGGTTGAGATAAAGACAGCTTAATAAGAGAAAAGGAGTAGTATAAAAAGAAAAAACAAAACCACCACAAATAATGGAAAAATCCCACAACTGCTCATCAACAGCCAACCTATTGAACTCCAGCCAGTCCCAGAGAAGGGGCAGTGCTGGCAAACCTCTCTCCTTCTCCCCACGTTTTGTTGCTGAGCATGACGTGGTATGGCGTGGAATATCTCTTTGGGCAGTTGAGGTCAGCTGTCCCGGCTGTGTCCTCTCCCAGCTCCCTGTGCACACCCAGACAATTCGCTGCTGGGGCAGCATGAGAAGCAGAAAAGGCCCCAACTCCATGTTAACACTGTTTAGCAATTCCTAAAACATCAGTATGTTACCAAAACTATTTCATCACAAATCCAAATCATGGTCCCATAATCCTATGGAGAAAATGAACTCTACTATTCTAAACTAGCACAAGGTAACATCAGAAGTCAACTTGCAGGATAGTACCCTAGTGAATGCACAAAGCTTTACCCCACCCCCCACCTTAAATACAGCTCTTTAAGAGATTAACCCTTTCTGATTATTCTGAGATATTCAAAGAGAACTAGAATTTAGCTAAATACCATATTCTTCCAGCAGAATGTTTTCCCTAACAAGTCAGTTAAGTTTCCAGACCAACCCTATCCACATTAGTTTATGCATTTCCAAACCCAACTACTGTTGCCTAGTAAATAATTAAATGCAGACATTTTACTCCATGACAGCAACTGGAAGACTATTAAAAACATATAAAATACAAGATGAATTTACAGATCCTTTTGAATGTAACTCTACATGTACCACATGAATTCAAGGATTTTTGAGACAACACTTCTTTTAGAAAGTTACATTTATTTTTAGGATAGAATATGAAATTGCATTATTTGGAGTTGTATTAATTCATGATAGGAAAGATATTTATTAGATTCACCACAGATTTAGAATGCTTGCAAATATTTTCTAATGATAATACCTTGTAAGGCAGAGTAAGTAACGAATTTCAACCTGGACCAACATTACAGTGACTCAGCTTGGTAAGTACGTGGTAAATATATTAAATGTGTCAATTATTCTAAGCTTGAATTGCAGAGAGCGAAGGTACAAAGACACAAACCTTTGCGTATCTTCCTTCCCCATCGCATCTTCAAACAAAAGCCCTTATCACTCCCACAACTGTTCTAGTTCTTCCTTTCTGAATTCCTCCCTCTGTTTTCTTCATCATCCATTCACCTCATGATTAACTGCCTAGCCCTCTCCCTCTTTCATACTCTTTTCTCTCCTTCTTCAGATCCCATCCCTATTCCATCTCATTCGAACAAGTCCAAGTTCGAGGGGAGAAGAAAGAGCCCAGAAGTCCATCCTTGCTTTCAAGTCTTACACCTGACAACACACAGCTACAAGACTGCATGAAGTTTTCCCCTCCCTTGTCATGTCCAAAAGCCCACTGAATCCTCTACGAAAAAAGATGGGCAAGTTTTTTCTTAAATCTCAACTGAACTTTTGCAAACATTTTTTGAATGGTTTATATCCTGGCCAACTACAAGCAGTGTCTATTTTGACAGATAATGTCATATCAAAAACTAAAGAGACATCTGGTAAAAGAAAGCATATAATGAATACAGAGTCCCTACTGGTTATCTCCAAGTACAAAAATCATCAATGCCAAAGTTAAATCTGAGGTACAGAGTTCTTCTGAGTTTTTTTGTTTTAATTATGAACATTAAAATGTACTTAACAACACTCTCAAAGAAAAAAACAAAACCTAAACTTGATTATTTGCTCTGGGATTGCACTTCGTTGTTTTCACTTTGGTTTTAAATCAGCCAGGAGCAGATGTAGCAGAAAGTACTCCAATTTACATGTTTAAAGCAACAAAAATATCTCAATTGCTAAATTACCTCAACAGTAGTTGTAACTTGCTCCCTCCCTACCTCTCACATAGCAAACGCCACCAAGAATGCAAGAGAAGAGCACAGCAGCCATCAGGGAAGGTGTGGCAGCCTTTTTGTCCCATACCATACCATGCACACAAAGAAACAGTAGAAGGAAATAGACCTCATCCACCCTTTTACAACTTCAAAGTGGTCCATTTAGCTACATTCAAAGCTAAGCACAAAACCTAGAACTAATCCTTAGCTTGAAAGCAGATTTGACAAAGAACAGACAGACAGAACCCAGTAATAGTCAAAATATCTTTTGGAGACAATAATATAACTGAGAGGCTATTAATCCTATATTTACACCTGACACATGGTATCAAACAGGGTCCTGATCTAATCACTAACGTACAGAGAACCCAGTGTACTTGTGTGTTTGTAACCGAGAGCATGGCTGTACCAAAAAATAACCACAAGCACTGCCCTAACGGCCTAACCCACCAAAATTCGGCCAACTTTAGCTGCTGCTGGTTCTGTTGACTTCATCGGTGTCATACTAGCAAAGTTATCCATTGTGCTTACGCATATGGACCACGTTTTCTGAGACAAGTGTGTTAAAATGTTACACTTTTAGTAAATACTTTGTAACTGCCATAGTGGTTCAGCAACAAACTTCAAGAGAAACCAGGCAAGCCCGCAAGTGTACATTTACTCTCCTCAAAATGTCAGCAGAACATCAGCAAAATAACAGTGAAAGTCAACAAAGTTTTCATACAAAGACATTTTCGCCGACTGGCACAAAACGACTTGAATTTAAATTCTGATGAACTTTTTATTGACAGGAAAAAAGCCATAACTATTACAAACAAAACTAGGTTGTTAAGATTACATACTGCACCTGAGGTATTCCATCAGTGGTGGAATAAACACTGTGCTCTTAAAAAGTAAAAGTAAGTTAATTGTAAGGACTTTACATCACAAGCTTGCCCTCAGAGATGATATGGCAGAGGAGTAAACACATGCAGTCACACCCTAACAAGTAAAACATCTTAAGTTTACACTCCTAGCTGGCCACAAACACTAAGAATTGTGTCATTTGCTGTCTCCTTTTTAAAGTAGTTTCTTGTTGGTTTCAGCCCAAACCTGCCAGAGTTAGACTCATTATTGCTGACTCAAGAAAAAATATAGTAAAAGAACACATAAAGAAGTGCTCATAAATGAGATTCTTAGAAGTATAAATTATAAAGGAAGCTTTTAACATAATTGCACCAGATTTCAAGAAAACTAATTTGTAGTACTGAAAAGGAAAGAGACTACTTTAAGACTAAAGGCACCCTCCCCATTACATTATGGGTTTAGTTACTGTACCAGGCATGATATAATGGAAGCAATTGCACACATCTGAATGCAGAAGCAAAATGCATAATCCAATGAAGTATAAAGCACAGCAATTTCTCTGAAAAAGTAAAAAGGCAATAGACAAGAATGATAACAACTAAGAAGGGCTTTTCCCTAATATCAGATGGTAAAAACTAAGTTTTTATTAGAGAAGAAAAAGGTATGGAAATACCTTCTGTAATACTAAATAAATAAACAGCAGAACGACTACACAGACCTGAAATAATTGGCTGGATGTTACACCACATATATGCTATTTCTTTGTTGTGTCCAGTAACAGAGGCTATAAACATCCCATGGACACTGTGCTAGAATTTCTATGGATATGGGAGCAATCAAATCAGCCTACTTGAACTAAGTTTCCAAGCTCATACCAGAAGTGAACATCTTAATATCAAGCGAACTTGACATTTTCCTAACAAGAAATTCAAACAAGATAGTCTTGATTTTTGCCCCATTGTTTAGGAATAGCAAATCAAAATAGTACAAGAGGAAAAAAAACCCCTACATTTGAAGCTTATTCAGATGAAATATTTTTTTTTAAATTTTACTTCAGGGCTTCATTTTGTCCCAGAATTACTTCTCCTGTGTTGTAAAGTTAGCTTCTCTTTAAACATTTTTGCCAATAATTTTCTGATTAATGTTAAAAATCAAAGCTTTAAAATTATTTAATACTCATATGCATAGCCAGTAACACCTCTTCATAATTAAACAGCAAAAGAAAACACATGTACAAATGTTAATTCAATATACAGTCACCTGGAAAAAATTTTTAGTTGTTCAAACTGTAAACAACTATTACATACAATGTTTAATATTCTACTCTATTACAAGGATGGAAGAAAAAGTAAATTAAATCTTGTTGTGAGAAAAGTGTTAATGAATAAAACTCTCAATCCATTTATACAAACAGAGGTTCAGACAACTGGAAATGCCCATGGTTTACAACATAAATTTATTTAATCCTGGATATATAATCCCTTCAGCATCACCATACAGCAGTTTCATTACATATAAAGAAGTTTGCCTTAATGTTACTCTACAATAAACAAAGCTAAATATCGTTGACTGCAAAAACAACAACAAAAAAGCAATTTCTATATTACTAATTTAAGACTGTCAGATAAACTTTGGGGAAAACAGAACAAACACCAACTCTGTTCCATTATAACTACCAGTGTATTTTTCTCACCAGCATACTGGTTTGGCCCAGATATGCTGAACTATGCGTAACATTGGAAATACATGCAGTTGTTCTTTGAAATGATCCAGAAGCAATGGACTACTTTAGGTAGGTTATGAAACAGTGCTGCATCAGATTACGAAATTTTAGTCAGATGGGTCTATAGGTTTAGCTTATGTTTTTTATAGATAAACGTATACATATATACACACATTCCCGCATATAAAAAAACCCCGGAACATTATGGAAAACCCACTCATTAAAATCATCACTGAATTTGTTACCGTATTATTCATGTATCTTCTGCTACTGATAACAGTTCCACGATGTATTAGTGGATTTTTGTCCTATTATTGTTAACTGTAAATCATTAGCATTAAGATCGCTAGGAAAAAAAGAGCTACGAGACCTGTATCTCCAGAAAAACCGTATTGTCTCCTAGAAAAATATATTTCTGGAGTATTCAAATCTCTTCAGTCATATTCTAATTTCTCTGCATCACCACAAATGTGGATGAGAAAGAAACATATCAAGATCAATCAAAAAAGCTCTACTGTATTCAAAAGAAAAGGCATTTGCTATTGCACTGGGCCTACAGAGGTAGCCAAAATGCCTCTCTCAGGCAGCACCACTGAAGTGACTGAAAGTAAAGGAACAAGAAACACTTGTTTTGTCTGGAGATGGAAGAGTTACTCAGGTGTACAACAAATTTGGGCAGAGTTAATTATGTTTGATAGATCATGGGGAACGGCACAACTGCAGAACACAGCAAAGACTGAGAATAATCTTGATGTTCAAACAGGCAAAGCTGCATAGTGAGAATCATTGGCATTGAGTGCAGGCATTCCTTGTTCAAACTTCCCTGGCTTGGCCTCCTGATGGGACCAACAGCACCACAGAAGCCACAAGAAGCTAAGAAATAAAAGATGCAGCTAATGGAGAAAAAGTCAATGTTTTGATCAGCCTGCCACAGAGTGTGGCGCTCAGAAACATGCTGGAAGCCGTGAATCGAGAACACATCAAAACAAACCTGCAAGCGGGTCAAAGCCTCCTTTGCCCCCAGGCAACCCTCAGCTGCATTTCACATGCCTGCTCCGAGCATATGCTTCCTCCATTAAATGTTACTGCCAGAACCAAACAAGCAATGTACTCATCCACTTTGTCCATAAAAGCAGATGTAGGAGAAGAAATATTCAAATTAACTTCAACTGCGATTTTTAATGATGATTGTGATATGAAATACGCAGAATTGACTAGAATATTGGACAGCTTAACTGGGCGGCTGAAGAAACCAACACAATTCTGCCTGAAGGTCGAATCAACATAAAAAAAAGCCTTGTGCTACCAAGAAAATTTACCATCAGATGTGCAAAAACCTAGTTTGGGAGAAGTTTAAAGGAGTAGAAGAAGTGATAAAGTTGAGAAAGAGTATCATACTGTGTAAATGGCTTTTATTCAGTGACGCAGTAAACACAAAAGCTCTTCCTTAGTGCGAGGCAGAGTAAACAGAAGAGGATTTACACCACAGTTCAGATCTCCACCTGAAGGCTGTGCCAGGGAAGGCGTCCGACCGCCCACACCGCTGCAGCAGGCAGCTGGCACCACGGCTGCACACGGAGCAGAGGGAAAGCTGGCAGGGCTGCTTGCTCACTTACATCCCCAAACAATCCCGAGCTGGACTCGGTCAGCATCCTGTTCCTCAGTGGCTTCTCAGTAAGCCAAAGCAGCTTTGGCCACCTGCCCACTATCAGTTTCCCTGCAACAGAAATCACTCCTGTTGCTCAATAAGAATGCAAACACTTCAGATAAACACCAGCACGCACATCACCATTTCTCTCTCTCTGATCAGTTTTTTATAGTGGGATTGAAAATATATTCAATCCAAGGCAATTTTCGTACCACCTTCAGCCATCATTCTAATAGTAAAAACGTTTTCAGGATACATTTCTGACAAATGTGTAGTATGTAGCTTCATACTGCAAAGATCTTTCCACACAGAGCAAAGGGACGTAATTGTGCAATAGAATGCTAAAAATCTTCGCATCAGACACTTAACACAGAGACGATTCCTTTCAGACACCAAATAGCTACATTCACTATGTGGACATGGTATTTGTGCATTGAACATGTCAGTTTTAACAGATACGAGTATATAACCCCTCCCAAAGTCTTACATCTATCTAAAATATAATTCAATTAGCCAGAATCATTCGTAATATCAACCAAAAAGACTGATAAAAACAATGATATAATAGTAATTTGTGTACAGATAACGCTTAGTCTCTAACTTGTATTAAGTGACTTCTTTGATCAAGACATGTAAAAACAAGCAGAAAAATGTAAAAATGTAAGTCACCACTTAGCCACTCAGACTATAATTAAAACACCACCACCACTCATCATTTAACTTGAACAGTGCTACAGCTGTCTGCAGAAGTCATTAAAAGAACAAGATACAAGCATCTCCAAATAGTATCTGTTATGATTTACGACCCTAGATGACACCAGTAACTGATTTTTTTTAACCTCCCATATTTTCTAACATATTAATAGAACAGCAGCAATACATTACTTAACACTGGACTGGACAACAGCTCAAACATTACATGTTAAATGATATTATTTTTCTGGAAGGATTTTTCCTATCAAAATAAAGTACAGAGAAAAAGTAAATGATAAGAAGTAATGTACGATCAACATCAAGACAGAAGTAAAGAAACATCAGCCATAAAAGGTTCAAGAAACTGAGGACAAAATTTCTTCCAAGTTTTTATATCAACTACAACTTGAAATGAAAAAAGCTCCAAATAACTACGAGTAAAGTAAATCTCATTTTGCAAACAATACATTTGTTTTTAATCTGAATGTAACATTTCTCATATTGTCCTGAATAAAGATGCACTTCAACTGACCACAGCCTTGTATATAACATGGAAATCTGTAAAACAGTACTCAGCTCAAATGCTGAGTGCTAAAATTTGAGTACTATTTAATTAGGCAAATGAACAGAGATTCTAATAAATGATCTAGCCTTAAAGAAGGTGAAATAATCTTTGTATAGGGTAAAACAACATACGTATTTAGGTACCATGAAAGCCTTCTCCACCTCAAAGTACTTTTATTTCCAAAGTCTCCTCTTATCCTACTTTGCTTGCTTACACATTTTTTGTAGATGTGAGGTGCTTATTTTAATTAATGGAAGATGCTAAGGAATGGCAATAGTCCTTTTACCACCACCTTCTTTAGACTCTCATTTAGGCAGCTTTGCAGTTGCCAGAAATTACTATCTAGTGCTGGTCCACAAATTGAAACACCCATTTACTAAATGCTTTAACAGATTATTGTCACTAAATCTTGAGTGTATGAACCTCTCAGTTGCTCATTTAATACTAACAGCTATTATATAGCTTTTGAACTACCTTGGTTTATTTTAAAGACAGCATTATGCAAATCCTAAACGGAGCTACTAGCTAACAAAGTAAAGCTCAGCATGAAGGTGACTTAATCCTGCCACTTAAGGAAAGCAAAAACCTGATAGTTTGAAAAAGCTTGTCTAACTTGTCGACCATTTCAAAGCACCACTTCCAACCAACATGAAAAACTTCATGATCAGTGATTAAGTATCTTGTTGAAATACTTCAGATAACAGATAAGAAACTGGTCTTTAAAAAGAAGCAGAACTGAATACATTGTTTTCAACCTATGAGTTTCTTCTAGCTAGGCACCTCCAAAAACAGAGGTTACAGGAATGCTACTGTAAAAACAAAAAAAAAAAAACCAAACAAACCAAAAAACCAACCAACCAAACAAAAAGAAGTTAGTTCTTCCCATACCCATTGCTAACTAGCAGTCTAGCACGTCTCCACCAATTCCTACTAACAAAGCAGGACTCCAGATTTCATCAGTGACAGATGAATGAAGAAGAGGAAGAAACACCAGAATGCCTTCAAGCCATGACCTGTAACACTTAGTGCTCTTTTAGCTTTGTGACCAAGGTTTCTGATAGAAGGAAACACAGATACTGAGAGGCCCATGGGAATGGATGCTTTTTTCTCACTACAGTTAACAGACTAACCAGGAGCTGCCACATAAACTCCTAATAGCCTCCCAGTTTTCTCCAGATAAAAAAAAACTTTTGTCAAAAGACATCCACCATGCCTGTAAAGTGGAGGGAAATGCAAATACTGCCTGCCAAATAGGTAGAGTTTGAGGGGAATTCACAGGCTGCCTGGCAAGAAGAGAAGAGGAACAAGTAGGAGGAGAGGCACTACTGTCCAGGCCTCCATCCCAATGGCCTCTACTCACCCACAGAATGGCTGAGGCTGCTCCTCCCGCAAGGAGACCATCTGGGCATCAGCAGCAGTGGGAAAAGTCCCACTGTGCAACCAGGGAAGTGGGGAGAGCACCTACAAACAAAATGGAACAAAATGTGAAACTGAATTTAAGGAAGATGAGACAGATGAAGCTCACTGGAGTCTAAATTCTAAAGAAATATATTTAAAACTTGAAAGGAAATCAAGTTGTATATCCCAAGCTTAGCAACCGTTGTCTCATCTGTTTTTAATAAAATGGAAGGTTTTATCCCAAAGAAATTCCTGGAAACACCCTGACTATAAACAGCTATATGAGAAATTCAGTTTACATATATACTAACTTTGTGAACAACAGATACAAGCTAACTAGAAGAAACTATGAGAAGCCTGCATCCAGTAAATTAAATCAGTATTCCATCATGTCTAACATTTCCACGCCCATATCAATCTACAGCAAAGCAATGATGTCTTTGTAATAATTTATTGTCATCTACGGCAATACCAAAATAAAAGCACACATGCTGTATCTCAAAAAAGCTGGGACTTAGGGAAAAGGCAAGTGGTATTTGTTTATATAAATATTTCCCCTCCTAATTTTCCTAATTCTTATTACATCAGAAGAAAATTATAGATGATTACGCTGCACCACAAAGTGACACCCATTACAGCACAGTATCCCAGGCTGGGCCTTGAGATCTATCAAATTAATAAAAAACCAGATGAAATTGCCCATATAAGCTCTATGACAAGGGACTTATGAGTTTGTATATACCATTTGGTTTAAATACAAAAAATTATGAACTCAACTACTAATCTTTTTTGTCTGTGGTACAATGTGAGCCTTCAATGAATATTACCTATAACTACTGTTAATTAAACAAGTATACAAAGAGAATATTTTCTTCCATGTAAAAGACAGCTGGCTAGCAACAGCTTAATTAAATTGTAAATCCTGTATTGAAAAAATATTAGATAAAAACATCTTCATCACCTTTGACAATCAATCTAACCCTAAATGTTTAAAATAATTGATCATGTTGAAGACAGATGAGTTATTTGTTTAAACACTACAGTAATAAAACCAATAAGGTCTCACATTTATAGAGCTATTTAGAACTAACACAAAGGCATTTTTTGCATGAATAGCTTCCTGCAATTCCAGAATCCCTGGAATGCAAATTCAGTTATGAAACCAATTAATCTTTTAAATTACTTAATTATCTCTCAGATCCAACAAACAGGCAATTGTAAAATACGAAACAGGAGGCAGAATGAAGGCATTTGTAACTGTACAATGTCCAACCTATTCCAGAAAAACAACTGCCCTCTGGAAGTGGCAATTTCCTCTGCAAGGCAAGAGCCCTGGTACATAAGCAAGCAGCTGGGCTTGCAGCACTCTGGTTGGAGTGTTTCCCAAGTGCCTAGGTATACCCCATTTGAGATCTGCACATATTGTCATCAGAGAAGGTGAATGCTCTTGACAATGTGATTGTCAAGAGCAACAAGCACCTTGGATTCAGCCTTCGCTTCAAAAGACTCATTTCAGCCTTTCTGGAGCAGAAGGTTCTCTGACTCTCCTACCCTGAAGTAGCCTGAGTAATTTTACTTTATATATATAAGTATATATTACTTCTGAGCAAAAGTTAGGTTTTCTTCACTGCAATTTATCGAGTTTATTTTGATTTAGCATTGACCCCCCTTAAGAAATATGTTTTCCCCAATTTACTTGATTGTTTACTAATTTCCTCTCATTTTGTCTACTTGCTGCATTAATCCTGCCCTTTCATCTGCAGAAGTTTGCCCCATGTATGACACTGGGAACAGTGGTAAATATGTGCTTCATGTTCTCAAGAGACCAATGCAGTACTTTACACATTTGCCTATTAAATACTCCCAACATTTTCTTCAGGTCTGGATAATCCACAGCAGGTACTTACTTTTGAAAATGGAGATTGTTCACTTTTTGGAAATGTCAAGATAAAAGATTTTTAATATTACTTGGTTTATTTTAAGCAGCATTGGCCTATTCAATTAAAAAAATAAAGTCTTAAAATAGCCTGTTTACATTGTTTGCCACCCAGTCATTAGGTCTGCAAGCCCATTCAACAGACTGCCCTTGAACTCTTGATTTCAAACACATTTCAGATGCCCATGTCTGGTTTTTTTGAAACCAAACCAGAAGTGCCATAGATATTGCTTGAACTTCTAAAATAAAAAGCACATTATGTTGAAAGACTATACAGAGGAAAAAAAAGCCCCCGCAAAACAACAAAATAAGGTAGCATTAAAATTCTCTGGCTTAGATTACATTTCATCCTTAGAAATTGTAACTAACACTTTTTATCATTTCCCATTGAAATCATACTTCGGTTGCTTCTAACCGGCAAACGTAGCTCTTTAACCCAGAACTTGTATTTCAGCATCAGTATTTTCTATTAAGGAGAAAAAACATCACATTTCAGCAATGTCAACTTGGATTTCTTCAAGGAAATGAGAGAAGAGAAGCAATACTGGCATTTCTTGCCAGTGCTAAAAGCAAGTTAATCCTTTTTTATTTGAATTTCTCAAGCTTATGCAATCTGCTAGCACTTCTACCTGAAAGGTTTTAAACTGGTTGCCAGTTCCAGTCAAATAAGGACAGAGTTTGAAATACAGGAAAATAAACTCTTAAAATGTGAGGATAAGGAGGAGTAAAGCCAGTATCTGATTATTGCCATTATCTAGTAACCTGAGAGACAGGAAAGTAGAAAAGGTGGTTGCTTTGTTGTTGGGTTTCGGTTGGTTTTTTGGAAGGATGGGGTGGGTGGTGGGTTTGGGGGTAGATTTTTTTTATTGGTCTGTTGTTGATTTTTTTTTTTTAAATGCAATACTATTTTGCCTTTTAGAATAGTTGGCAATCACCATATGTTTAGCTGTTAATTACATACCATGCATCTTTCTTTGTCTAGTGCAGGTGCCATGAAAGATGCAAAAAGAGCCAGAAAAAACATAAAACACAGCACAAGCTTTTCCAACAATGACAAGGAGCTTTGTATCACCTAGACATCCTCAACGTGAGGCATCCAGCTGAAGTATCTGAACTATGATTTCCCCATCCTGACATAATGGTATGGACAAGGGTGGATATCTGCACAGGCACTTCAGACCTTTGGTGACCTGGATCATCTTCCCCACTTTCCCTGCTAACTACAATGCAACATATCCACACTTTTGACACACTAAAAAAAAAGTGCAGAATGTATCACAATTACACCTACCAATAATACCCTAATCCAAACAGCCCAGTAAAATCCTCAACTCTTTCAAAGAACATATGTACCACTGTATGTGTACAGGTTTTCTGTGCTTTTCTTTGAATAGAGACATGGTAAAATACATTATGATGCAAGGATAAAGCATTCTAGAAAGCATCAGTTTAATCAGTTGCTCATATTTTTAGTATTTTAAGTAATTTTTACACTAAACTTATGTTTATATGCTAATAACCATACCAAGACTAAAAGAGATGCTGCAGTGCTGCTAGACACCATACTCTGCTACAAAAGAGACTATTTTCAGTAAATTACAACTAGAGAGAAAAGATATATTTTTTGTTTATGAATTTTGTTTGTACCAGAAGTATATGGGAGAAGGTAAGAGCTGCAGTGCAGAAGAGACATTGGAGGAGGGGTCAGAAGAGGCTGAAGAGACAACTGGAAGAAGGTTGAGAGGAGCTGTTCAGCCAGCAGAGGAGAGAAACTCTCCATACTGGAAGCACTCAACATTAACCATCAGGTAGTTTAAACTGCTGCAACTGCAAGCTGAGGAGACAGCTTTAAACTCTTTATGGCTCTTCTACAGAGCTGCTTTTTGAAGCCCTTTCACTTCAGGCATAGAAGTACGTTCAAGTGCCCTCACTAAGTGAAGAAGTTTTGTCAACCTCCAAATATTGTAATACAGACTAGTGGCAGATGATCACTCCAGGACATCCCTTTAAGGTTATACTACAAGAAGAACATGAAAAAAAGTGAGCGAGTAAAACTTGATTTTTGCACTTTCCTTAATGAGGCTTTAGAGATGAAAGTTTGGAAAAAAAGAGGTTTGGGGCACTTTTCACACAATAAAACATTTTTGTCTTGCTGAAGTTCTCTAATTGGAACAAGTCAGCATGACATAAAAAGCATTTTGAAAAATAGAAATACTGTAGTTTTACAATACTTTCTTAGCTTTAAATTAGCTCCATGAATTAAATGATTAAGCACTTAATGGGGAAGTAGAAAACAGTCTAAAAAACTCTACAGTAACTTTCATCATTTTGAATTCAAAGCAGCTATCATTACAGTAACAGAAAATTAAGGTCTAGTCTACTGTGCAAGGCAGGATTTTGACCCTGTTAAAATGCTAAACTCTGTAGCATTTTTGGTGAACCAGAAAAATACCAAAAGATGGCTGAGGCAAAGTAGGACACTCATGAAAAGCAGCAGGGAGAGAGGAACAAAACCCCGAAAGCAGAACAACAAGTTCTTGCCGTTACTCCATATTTACTTGCAACAAACTTTCTTGGAAAAATTAATTTTGGATGTCAACATTTCTTGTCTCCAGAAGATACATGCAGAGAAAATCTGTATTTTCAAACATTTTTTTTCAAAGACTGGATCTCTCATGACTTCATGGTTACTTCTACAGTTCTGAAACAAGACAAGAGTGTCTCAACTGAACTATGAAATGAAAATCTGGATGTTGTATATGAGCTGAGACACACTACCAAGAGTCAGTTTTCTTCCAAATCTGAATGGTAATAGTATGAAAATCAAGTCACACTCTAAAGAATAATAATTACATGTTCCTCATCTAAGGTTGTAGGGCAAGAGATTGCAATAACCTTTCAGAAAATATATGAAAGTTATTTTGGAAAATGGTCATTTTCTTGCAATACTTTGGCATTGTAACACAACTATTAAAGCAATCATTTATTGCAGAATGCAGCTTTAATATTTTTACATAATACAACCCTAATGCAGCCCCAAGATACCATCAGCCTTCTTTGCTGCAAGGGCTCAGAGCTGGCCCATGCTCACCAGGACAGACAGAGCCTGTTCTGCCAAGCTGCCTTCCAGCTGGGCAGCCTCCAGCGTATACTGGTGGTGTCTGGTTTTCCTCTTCAGATGCAGGACTTGGCACTCCTCCTCATTGATCCTGTCAGCTTGTTTCTCCAAGCTTCTGTGGGGAGTCCTTATGGATGGCAGCATGACTCTCTGGTGTACCAGCCAGTCCACCCAGTTCTGTATCATCAACGAATTTGCCCCATCATACAAATCATTAATGAAGATGTTCAACAAGACTGGTTCCAGTACTCAGTCCTAGTACACCACTAGCTGCCAGACTCTAGCTAGGCTTTGAACTACTGACCATCACTCTGTGGACCTGGCCATTCAGCCAGTTTTCACCAGCCCACACTTCATCAGCTTCTCTATCAGGATCTTACTGGAGGTAGTGCCAAAAGCCTCACTGAAGCCAAGGTAGGCAACTGCCCACTGTTCTCCCCTCACCTACCAAGCCAGTGATATCATTATGGAAGGCTATTGAGGTGGTCAAGCATGACTTCACCATGGTAAATCCATGCTGACTAGTCCAGATGGCTTTGTCTTTACTAGTGTAGACCATTACTCCCTTGCTTTACACTCCATTCAAATAAATTTTGTAATCATTTATATATATGCATCCCCAAACAAGTGGAAAAATCAGTATTATATAAATTGACTTCTGTAACACTCACATACCACCTCACCAAAACAAACAAAAAAACCAGGTATTGTCTCCAATTAAGCCTATGAATCTTTTTAGAAAGCTACCCAGAGCTTGACTTTAAAACTGCAAGTGAAAAGAAAAATAATTTAAAACTTAACCAGCCTTAACATTAATGATTTTTTTTTCTAAGTTTTAGCTTGCAGGTTCTAGATCTTTTACACCTTCATCTTTAAAATCCATGTATATACCCCATTCAATGGCATCTTTTCTCCTGTTACAGAATTGTAATAAAAATAACCATAACACTTCTCTTTATATACTAAACACACTGAAGAAGATAGAATGGACTTTTCCAATTGTAAAAGTTACAAACACAAGTAGGAACCTTTTCCTAAGGGCACATGCTTGTTATCATTAGTCAGGTTCTTGAACTGATTAAAAAAAAAAAGCTATGCACTAAGAGCAAGTCAAAAGGAAAACAAGCAGAATGCACATCTAACACAAATACCTAAGGCAAGGTTTGGCTCACTGCTATGCAAAGCAATCTATATTTTAAAATGACCCATATTTGTTCACTGTTTAATAACCAAGTAATGAATATTCAAGAAGCATAATTATTCAGATATATTGCTCCTGTCTCACTGTAACCATAAGCTAAAAATAAAACAGAAAAAAGGGAAAATAACAGTTAAATAGCGAGGTTGAAGGACAAATGGTCACTCTCACAAAAAGTGCAGCTGCCAGCCTTCAATTACTAGACTGTCCCACAGTGTCATTATCCCTAGATCCTTGTTAAGCTCTTGCTAAGATACCAAAACACAAATCTTGATACTGCTACATTTCCAATGCTAGCCTTCATGTTAACCGGATTTCCACTAATTCTTTGCAGTTACACTTGCTTACTTTCTATGTAAATTGAACAAAAAAAAGATTTTTTGTTTTAATCTTTATAACCCTTAATGTAATTTGAGATGCTTATCCGGGCTTACATTACGGCAATGTCTTTTAAAAAATAAATAAAGCAACACCACCTCAAAACACACAATCAAATGCAGCCTGTCTATTGCTAGGCACGTTGATCAAGCTATTGAACTGGTATACTTGATTACAACTCACAACAACAAATAAATATTGGTTTTTAATGCATACTGTAGGTAAAACAAAGTGAAAGAACTATTCATGAGAATATGACTACAGCACAAGACTATGTTGATGATGTAATATTAAAATTGTTATCTTCTGTAATTCAAGATTCCTGTCCAGTCACATCAGCTAAACTTCAATGAAATTAAGCTTTCAATGCAAACCAGCTGCTTAAGTATGCACTTTGAAACAGTATGATAGATGACAGGGTAGGAGACCAGAATGGTTAACTATGCCTCAAAAAAAGAACTGAAGTCCTCAGCATAGGAGACAACGGTAGGGAGTTCATGTCATATTTAATAATCACAGGGAAAGTTCAAGCTTTGGCTGAAGATGTTAATTCCTTGTGGAAGTAAAATGTCCTTCAGAAATACAACACTTGGGAACAGGTTATTATTACAAAGTCTTAGTGAAAAATCGCAATGGAAAAAGAACGCGGTTCATTTTAGATAAGTGACTTTTAGATTTATGTCATTTCCTTGGCCTTACTATTTGTAGAACCCTGCTTCTGGAGCTGTACCAGCATTGGAAACAGCACCTGGCAATGGTCTCAAGCCAGACTTCCTATGGTTCACCACAAAGCAACTACCCTGTGGTGAACCATAAGCTGTAGGGCTGTGGGGCCACTGCAGCAACCCAAGGCAGACCGCAGTCACAGGGGAATTCTTTCAGGTTCCCATGCAGACACATCAGAAAGGAGAGACAACAGACCACGGATTAACCTGCCAAGTGCTTATTCAGACAGCTATGCTCTTCCTGTATTGACATCAGGTATCTCAATCTGCAGGGGTATCCTACAGGCAGTGCTCTGCTCACTCAGGGGCACACTTGTACTACTCAGTGCTGAGCGTGTTATTCTTCAATTAAACAAACAGAATTTGGTGAAGAACCATGAAGACGACTGCAGGTTTGCTGTGTCCAGTGTGTTGAACTCTTTCAGGTGAGATCTTATGAAAAACAAAAAGTGTCCCTTTCCCTGGAGGCAGTTAATACACAGCCATACCTAGCCAGGGGAAGCTGCTACAGTCTCAGGATGAGAGAGCAAACAGGCAAGCGCAGGATCCCACTGCACAGGAAATCCCTGAGAAGGCACACAACAGGTGAACAAACCAGCCACAGATGTGGAAAAGAGAGCAAGATCTTCTCAAGGTCTATGCAGGGATTTGGAAGGGCTTACCATGAATCAGGAAGCCTGTGAAAACTGCCTGGTTGGAAAGCAAAATTCTGCAAGACAGAATAGATAGGCCTGATTCTAAACCATTAATGTTAACATTTCACCAAGCAGACATGAGTTCTTGTGGTATGCAGTTTGACTTAATATTTTGTACTCTTACATAATCTATTTTTAAAGTGAAAACTTAGCATTTTAGGAGACTTACTGTAAGCATGGTACAGGACAGTTTTACCTCAAAGCAACCAAACCAGAAAATCCATTACAGCAAGCAGAAAAAGGATCTTTGCTTTTCTTTCCAAAATGTTTAAATTATTCAGAGGTTAAATTCTGATTTTACATACACGCAATTTTTTATCCAACACCCTTGCTTTCGTTATATAATCTGAGAACAACTAGCCTGAATGCCCATTTTCTTCTTAGAGTAAGGAAGGCCTGAACTTCAATTTAAAGGTTTTATGGGAAAGAATAAGAAACAATTCTATGGTTTATGCTGTGTACTGCATTTGAGTATTTTCAGATTATCGGATATGAGTAATCTTGATACTAATCTCTTCAATTAAGTTTCACTGGCTAAAATTATAGTTGTCATTTTAAACTGGAGGTCAGATTGGATGGTACCTTCTGGCTTAACACACAAGAATCTGCTGTTGGAAAATGCTGACCTGAAAGTATGCTGAATTCTATCAACTAAAACTAGGAGATGAGGCATAATTGATAACCTGACTGGAACTACAACTCCAAATATAAGAGCTCCTCTTCTTTTAGAGTAATATCCAAGAAACACGTGCCTAGGTTTCATTAATTTCTACTGTTTCAGAGTTAAATCTGTTATAGGCAGCACTATACTCTCCACATTTGTGCTGCAGCACAAGGTGAAGCCTGACATGATTAGCAGCTTAATAGGAGAATCCTTAAAATGAGTAATAAAGCATTTTCTCCATTGTGTCTTGGCTTGTCCTCTCAAAAATGTTATATTTGGTGCTGAAAATATTTCTCCTTCCATTCATAAATATTCTTCCAAACATTTAGAAACTATGAATTGGAGTATGATTTTGAGATGATGAACTACCAATTAAAATCTTAAGAGCTGCTCTTAAGAAACCACAGAAGTAGGAATTTATAACTAATGAGCAATTGCATGAAAAACTAAATGTTAAAAACATAGTAAAAATAAAGTGCCAAATTTCCCTGAATGATGCAGTTTCCAGAACATTATTTTCCTGTAAGCTACTGCTAGATCTGACTATGTTACAGTCCGAGTCAGAAAGTTTTAAACAGAATAAACTGTTCTTTCACATCCTAAAAATATAACTGATACATACATTGAAACATGTTTGGTTTAAAAACAGGGAGCTCTGAAATTGCAAAAATCTGCGTTTACTTTTCTGTGCAGAGATTGCTACAAGAGACTGATTATAAAAAGTAGGAGATGCATGAAGTAACAATTATGATTTACCAGACATAAAGTGCCTATTTATGAAATCTCAATATGAACAGATGTCATGTATATATATCTGGAAAGAGGAAAAACTAGTGAAGGAAGGAAGATGAAAACCTTGACTCTCAGCAGGGCTTCAGGGAAGATCTATTCCAGTATATAATGGCTACTTAAACATGCCATCAAATGACCTAATTACAGTATGCACTTTCAGCTGTATCCCAACAGACTTTCAGCCACTACATTGTTCATTAAATGATCAGTTTGCAGCCTCCCCTCCCCCTCCATAATTATTTCAAGTTTCTTTCTTGTTTGCCTCCCTCCGAAATATAAGCAACATGGACAGAAGCTCCTGGTTTCTCAGACATACATAATATACTTCACTTCTTGCACAAATCAGAATCATGTGGAAAGCATTAATACATATGCTACCACTTCCAGAACTGATTATAATACAAAAATCTACTCTTTTAATACGACACACTATCCCAATATACTGGTACTCCAGCATTCAACATTCCAGCATTTAGCATTGCCCTTCATTATACTTATGCTGCTCTCCAGTACCTCTATTTCAACTTCTGGTGCAATTGAAGTCTTACTTCATTATATTAATAATTCCTCAAGAGCAAAGTGAATAATTGTCAACATTATAAAAACAAACTCACTGTTCTTGCCACACTTCTTTCCTATCTTGCTTAATATTATATGACTCATGAGCTACCTATACAGCTCTCATCACCTACTTAATAAAGCAAGTATAAAAAATTGTTGCAGGAAATTATAGCTAATGAAAACAATGCAGAGACTACAGATCACCAAGTCAATGCAAAAAATCGAAGAAGAGCTACAAAGCACAGAATTCTTCCCTCAAGTGTACACAAAAGGTGGTAAATCTCCATGGGAGAAGCCTCACAAAAATGCTTTAATCTGAACTTTTGCTGAGCAACTGACTGTGGGAAGCGCTGCTCTGCCCTGCAGTGTTTATTAGTCACACACCCAGACATAATATCACTCTCTTGCTTGCCTTCAACATGTATAGCAGATTTTCTGTTTGAAACAATTATTATTAAAGCCTTATGAATGCTTGAATGTACTAGGAAAGCATGAAAAGAAACTTATAGACAACTACTGTCATTTTCTTTCATAGATTTTTCACATATACTGGAGTAAGACCAATTTTGTCAGTGCCAAAACCAATTCTGTTAGGACTGGTACTAAGCAAGTAACTCCTAAATGCTCATCATCTGGCCTTTTGTTTGTTTTACAGATAAAATTTATCAAATGCTGCTTTTCTAAAGCTCTTAAGTGTACTTCAACCATGAATATTTTTCTCCATACAATGCCATCAAGGAAGACAATGCATGATAATGTCTTGGGAGCAAAGGACTAGAATAATACTTTTCATTGAAATTTTAATGCTGAGTTTTGGAAAAGCCTCTTTCCTCTTTCTTCTATACCTGAAAGACAGCTAAGTCCACTGCTGCAAATATTTATTAAAATTTGTTGTCCTTGTAAAAAAGGGTCATGTTTTTCTCAGTCTACAGTGTAGACCAGTTCATATATTCAGTATACAATAACCAAAGTCTGTGAATAGCTTATGTAAACCCAACCTTTCCCAGGCACTTCCTGAGTAATTTATGGAAACTCAAAACCAAGTGTACGCTAAGTTGGGCTACTCAGAGACAATTGGTCAGACACACCAGGATGACATTAAGAAAGCCAAAGTTGGGCTGTACTTGAAACTGGTATCGGGGGTAAAAACCACAGGGACTTCTGAAGGCTACAATGACAGCAAAAGAAGATTAAGGAAAGCAAGAGCAGCTACCCAATGGAAGGAGGACCTAGTGGCAAAAATATATGGGGAAGGTTGATTTACTCTGTCTCCTTTGCCATGGATAAGATCTATAGTCAGCCTGCCTGGCTCTCTGCCACTGCACATTCACAAGGATGAAAGAGTACATCGGGATTGAGAAAGGTAAAGTTGGAGACATCTAAGAGCAAACTGGACTTACAGAATTCCTGAGTACAGAAGAACACAGAGCTAGTCACTGTGGAAGCTACTTCTGGGTACATGAAATAAGCGACTCAGAACAGCCACCATTGCTGGAATTACACCTCATCACTGCCTGCAACAAAAAGACTGTTTTGGTGCATGAGGGGAGAGTAGTGGATGTCATTTACCTTGACTTTAATGAAGCTTTGAATGTGGGTCCCCCATAACACCTCTGCAAGCAAAGGGAGAAACGGACTGGACAGGTGCACTGCAAGGTGAGTGAATAACATGGCGGACTACCAGCTTCAAAGCATGGTGGCTACAGCCCTGATGACAGCAGGTGACCCCTTATGGCAGTGCTGCTCTAACTGCTGGCTCCAAGTGCCTGACTGGAGCTACAAAGAAAGCAGCACCCAGCTCTTCAGAGAGCTGCCCAGCGGGAGAGTGGCCGCAACAGTCCCAAAGGGCAGCAAGTGCCACTCCAGTTCAACACAAGGAAAACGTGCTTCACAGCAGGGTGGTCAAACACCAAATCTATCTGCCTGGAAAGCAGCCTGCAAACATCACACTTGCAAAATATTACTTCAGTTACTTTTACTTCTCAGCTCTAAACAATCTTCTGGGTTATGTGTAAGATTTTTCTTGAACAAACATCATTTCAGCCCAATATGCTAAGTTACAGCGGGCATTTCTTGTTTCTTAGGAAGCTGGCTGCATGCTTCATCACTTAAGGTTTCAAGGTTGGTTTTTCGTTGTGGATTTTTTTTTCTTCTTTTAAATCACATTGCAGTACTTCTCATTCCATATCACTCACCAGCTATTTTCTATTGCTTTCAGCAAAACTGTTCATCTTTGATTCTACAAGTTTTTCCTAACTAAGCAGTTGTCTCTTCTCCCTCAGCAAGTATAGCCTACTCTAAGTAGGCTACACATTTGAAACAATTTCTGGTCTTGGAGTATTTTCTTTCTCATTAAGGTGCATGCATAATTTATAACAACCACCATTAGCTATAATCACCTATAAGCTATCAATTATTAGTCAGATGGCTAATGGTTCCTCGTGCATGCAATAGAGTACCAGTAACCATGGCACTTTCACATCACATCATACACTATTTTGTAGTTAATGTCTTTTGATCATCTCCATATGGGAAATTTCACACATAAGTAGAAGTTATTCATTATATCCATATAGTTCCTTTGAGGGGGAAAATTAGCTGTTGCCAGAGTGGAGAAATGCCACTTTGCCAAATCGTATGGGAATAAATGGAATGGGAAATAAAAGCTGCACAGAAACCTGCAAGAATATTACCACTACAATTTTCTGAACAACTAAGAGGAGTAGGAAGAGGGAAAAAAGCAATTAAGTAGGCATCTGATGTTTTCTAAGAAAAGTGAGAAAATAAAAAAAGGACCTGTCTTACATTGAATCTGCTTTCTTCATCTTGCAGCTGACTATCAAGCCCTTTGCTCCCAAGCAGAAGCAGTAAGATGGCATGGTATATCTGCTAGATATATCAAAGCACAAATCAATGCTGTTTCTAGCTAGAACTACTATTGGATATCCTCCCAGTAGCATCAGTGCAAGAGACACAGTGACCCTTTCACGAACAGTTTAACTTACAGCAGACTAAGGGCTAAAGACGTGTGCCAGCCTTTAACACACCTTTTATTTGACAGTGCAGTCAAAGTGGTTTTTTTCCTCCTTCAAGACATCTGAAAGTGGATACAAGTTAAATACTTATCACTTTTAATAGCTCCAAGAATATGCCAGTAAGTTCTCAGTACTAATTCACAACCTTCTTTTCAGCTTCAAAAACCTCACTAAAATGTAACTGTCCACTAAAATCAACTGTGGGATAACTCCATTTATCTTCAGAGCCCAGCAAGCCTGGCCCTTTAGCCTCAAATGCCTTGTTTATTAGAGACACTAAAATACATGAGCACCCTCTAATTTTTATTAAGCTTTACAGAGATACATAGTAGTTTCTCCGATTAAGAAACTGAAGCAGAAAGAGTATCTCTGTTTCAAAGGGCTTAGGAGGAACCCCGCCACACTTACAGAAAACTTCATATATTCTGTCATTCTATACTTGCTGAGCTACCAGACTACATATATATAGAGCTGAAGTTAAGCAAGTCTGATCAAGCATTAACATCATTTAAAGACACTAATATGCTTTCAAGGCATGAAGGGTGGAAATCTATGACAGTACGGTAATGTTGCCAAAAATAACTCTAGCTTGCAAAGTTGATGACAATAAAACCAACAGAAGTATTAAATTATGAATCATCAACTGATTTTTTTTTTTAAGTAAAACTCTTTGAAGGCAATGCTTCCATGTAACTGGAGGTCAAGTAAAGTTTGACATTTGCAAAGATTACAAGATTAGTTTATATTTACATATTTAACAAAAAGCCCAGTAACAAACCAAGTGTCTCTCATCCTCCAATGTTTCCCATTCTTGTTAAAGTACTGTTGAAAGATGCAAGGGACAGCAATTTTAATTCATAACAATGCTTTATTCTATCCTGTAGAAAGGAACCATTCATCCTTGCATACTCAAGATCCTAAGGCAAACTCATGTGATACTGCATTTGTAATTTATCTGTCCTCCTGCTTTGCCCATAGCTTGTTCGTTTTTTTTACATTATTTGCTGAAATCAAGGCAGATTTCAGCAAATAATGTAAAAAATTACTTGCCTAAGCAGATTTCTTTGTCAGCATAACTACCGTACCAACTCTTCTCAAGGCCTTCTGGAGGCCCGCTGTAACTTACATTCTGAAAACACAAATTTACCCTAACTTATTGCCCTCTCAGAAGGATGGCAACCACTGTTCAATGAATGAGCATCCCACAACCTGTTTTTGTGATTAGACCTGCAAAACTATTGCAAAGTTTACCTGTAATGCACTGTAACTTTCCCTGTTTACTGTGACCAGATTTTTTACCATGTGCTATCACTGCCTTTCAATACCTTATGAAACTTACCAGGTGGCCAAGGGCAATCAGGATAATTCCTGAAACCTCTCCAGTAATTTTTAGCTGTAGTAATTTTTAGTGCTGGCTCCAGCACAATAATCACTCTCATGCACTTTACACTGAAAATCAACACCAAAAAAGAGCTGCAGTGTTGATGCTGTACGTAAACTAGTAATTTTCATCACACAGCATCAAGAAGTTGAGAATCATTCATTAAAAAGCACTGAGAAGTCACCTGCTTTTCAAGGCTACACTAATGGCAACACATATTGATTTTAAGTGGCACCACTCATTTTGCTCAAGTACAGACAGACAAGACAGGTATCTGTCATTTTTTCACCCTTCTCTTCCTCTGGTTACAAATACATGTGCTATTTTACTGGGATTTATTGATACCAATATGCAAATACCAAGTAGTCCATCCTCAAGCCTATTTTACCATCACCAAGAAATCTTAAAGATTAAGAGTACTGGAATGAAACACATCATTCCAAACACGTATCAGAGGCAATTCAATTAATGAACATATATTTGCCTACAACATCAAAATGCTGTACAGATAAACATCGGACATAGTTTTGAAATGCTTTTATTTCTTTTCCAGGGAAAGCATGCTCTTCTATTTGACAGATAAGACTAGAAAGTTCACCCGCAGCAAAAACTAATACACTTCCTAACATTGTATTTGAGCACTTTTAATCCAGAAATACACTGGAAATACCTGCCACTTTGAAGCCTCTCATATTGAGACTGCCCTTTGCATCCTCAACACTTGGAATAACTATTCTTAGCTACTCTGATGTTCTGAGAATTTAAGATCTGTCACTAGGTAATACAGAACATTTTCTGGGAAGCCTCAGGAATGGGGTTTTAAATCCAGAATGAATAATTTTCTTCCAGAACAACTGCCATAAATTGAGAGGACTTTTATGGGAGGGGGATAAGTATTACTTACCAGTTATCCTCTTTATTGCAGTCTTCCTCTTCCTCCAGCCTACAACAGAGTCCTTATACTAAGTGTTACGGCTCCCACCTACCAGGAAGCAAAAGAATTGTCAATCAAAGTCATCAGGGAAGTACCAGCCTGTGCACTTCTATCTCAGCCACATTTCCATATCATGGACACCTAAACTGCATGTGAAAATCCAGAAAAACCTCATCACCAACCCATAATGAAGAAGAAAAAAGGAAAGTAATTGCTTGAGGCACCAGGAGGCTAGAGATAAACATTGGCTTGTTGGTATCTCTTTCTCCTCTGTCACATATTTCTTAAATAGGAATCTCTGCTGAGGAAATCAGAGTGAAAAGAAAGACTGCTATAAACAGTTACCAGAGGCCAAATACACACTTGAGGCATGCATCCAAACCTGTGCAATCTAAACACTAAGGGAATTGATGAAGCTTAATGGGGTGTAGCAAGTTACAGAGGAATAGGACTTATTGCTACTACAGACACACACTGATTTTGCTATGGCAAGACCATGTGCTATTAGACAACAAAACTTCAACTGTCTGCAGTACTTAGCTGTATTGGCTACTGTCCTCTGAAGACAAAGGCTGTGAAAGGACTTACGCTTCTCAACTAATCCACCTCCAGAAAACGATCACACGAAAGTTTTGTGCATCACTCCTATATTAAACTATTCTGTATGTACATGTGTATCAGTAAATTCTTTGACTGCATTGTATACATACAGCTTTTCAAAAAGGGCCTGGACAAGCATGTTATACTTACCTACTCCTTTCATTGGAATTTAGGAAAGTATCTGCAAAATTAATCTAATACTTGTACAGAGGGGGAAAAATTATCAATTCTCAGAAATCTTTGAAGAGGAGGAATATAAAATGTGTTGACTAGTGCAAAATACTGTTTCTAGGAACTCTGTGAGCTAATTTAAGACAATTTACCTGTCTAAAATGAGGACACATGACAAAGTTGTCGTAAGATTTCATGCTTCTAACGTGCTTTTTACAAGTATTACAACTGCTTTATCAAAAAATGTGGCTTTTATTTTAAAGTAAAAGTGACAGGCATCTCAGCTGCCAAAATTATTGGCATTATCACATTTGAAACTCAATCTTTGTGGAACTTAGATGTATAAAAAGCCTAGCTACAGACAAGAGGTTGATGTGATGATACATAAGATGATGACAGAAAACAAGAATGAGATCATCTTTCTATTTGAGGTTTACCTTTCCCTGATGCTAACTTTCTTTGCAAGAAAGATTTTCTAAACAAAGATTTTGAAATTCCATCTTTTAGGATCTGAGAATCAAAAATAACCCACTGATTCCACAAATGATATAAAGTTTTCAAGGACAATTCACATTTTACTATCATTTGCAGAAAGTAACTGAACTGAACTGAAAAGCCTCAAAAAATAGCTTTTTCTATTTTAGCTCTGTCCATCATATTACATGTAGCTGTAAGCATCCAGGAACTACAGCTACCTAGGAAAGAAGCGTGAAATAAAACAATAGTAAATGAGAAAAATTGTCATTATTTGGTAAAATAAATTAAACTACAGAAAATATCCTGTGTGTCAATTAAAGACAATACATTAATGAAGTTACATGTTTGAATTATTGACTTGAAATACTGGTCAAGGTGATTTCACTTAAGGTAAGCATGGCTCAGACAACACCAACACCAAGGTGAAAGAGTTGAAGGAATGGAGTCTCTTTATAGACTGCCAAGGAGTATTCCTGGAGGGATACTCAGAGGGGTAGTTCAAAATGTTATCTTGAGAAGCAGACCCATGGGAATCTCTTGTGGTTCAACAAGGGTAAGTTCAAAGTGCTGCTCCTGGGTGGGGGCACCCCTGGTACCAACACAGGCTGGGGATGAACAGAGGGAGAGCAGCCCTTGGGAGAAAGACTTGGGGGTGCTGGTGGATGGGAGGCTGGATATGAGCCAGCCATGTGCACTCACAGCCCAGAGAGCCAAACGTGTCCTGGGCTGTATCCAAAGCAGCATGGGCAGCAGGGGAGGGAGGGGATTCTGCCCCTCTGCTCTGGTGAGAGCCCACCTGCAGTGCCGCATCCAGTTCTGGGTCCCGGCACAGGGAGGACATGCGATCTGTTGGGGCAAGTCCAGAGCAGGGATTAGAGGGATGGAACACCTCTACTATGAGGAAAGGCTGTGAGAATTTGGTTTGTTCTGTCTGGAAAAGAGAAGGCTTTGGGGTGACCTAAGTGCAGTCTACCTGAAGGGTGTCTACAAGAAACACGGAGAGGGACAAATTAGAAGGGAATGTAGTGACAGGACAAGGGGGAATGGCTTTAAATTGAGAATAGGTTTGGATTAGATATTAGAAAGAAAGTCTTTACAGAGTGGTGAGGTATTTGAACAGGTTGCCCAGGGAAGTTGTGGATGTACCATCCCTGGAAGTGTTCAGTGCCAGGGTTGGATGGTGGAAGGTACTCCTGGCTCAGAGCAGGAGGGTTGGAACTAGATGACCTTTAAGGTTCTTTCCAACCCAAATCACCTGGTGAATCTCTGATTCTATGAAAAGGTTATAGTTTCATTTCTCCACAAAAAGAGATA
The DNA here is from genome assembly GCA_013390045.1 of Picathartes gymnocephalus. Lineage (NCBI taxonomy): Eukaryota > Metazoa > Chordata > Aves > Passeriformes > Picathartidae > Picathartes > Picathartes gymnocephalus. Next base: position 42,300 of record WEKY01001295.1, read on the forward strand.
TACGTTTACATTTGGGCCTCTGTATTTTTCAGACAGTGCTTAAAAACCACTCAATCAAAATTATGGTAACACCCTTACCAGCAAAATACAAGCAGAAAAATCATGGCAAAGGAAAGTTAGGAGTTATATTAAATGGGGAATAAAACAAGCATTAAGCTTGTAGGAACAGAATGAACATAGAAGCCTACCCAATCTTTCTGCCATTCAAACATATAAAACACCCCTATGAAAATGAAGAACCTTTGCATATGGAATTAGCCAGGATAACTGAAGAGGAGCTAAAGATTCCCAGTTTGAAGTCAGCAGCTGAATACCTCCCAAACTTTAAAGCTTAATAAAACATGTCTCATTAAGCATGAAGACCAGCAGGTTTAAAAAATCCCCATACCCCAGGGCACTGAAGATTTAACCCACACCATAGAAAAATCTTGACCCAATACGTAGGAAGAAGTGCTCAAAACACCATCGAATACCTAACCAATGCTTCTAACACTGCTTTAAGTGCTACTCCATTCCCCACTCACTGCCCATCAATATAAAATTAATTACAATAACAAAAGGAACATTTCTTCACACAGATGCATTGACCTAGAAAAACAAGCTTGTAAGTGGGCAATACTGCAGTTTTTCACCCTGACAGACTGCACCTTGCCACTACTCAGTATCTTTCTTATCAAAAGCTCTCTGAATACACTTGTAAACCACCAGGCTGCCAAAAGCCCTTCAACAGGTATTTAACACTACAATGACTTTCCAGGATGGCAGCATCACTTCTGTTAGATGTCATGTTTCTGTCAAAATCAAAAGCAAAGAGAGCCCTTAAATTCCAAATCCACAGCTGACCTTTCTGCCCCAGAGAATTAATACTCTTCACTTTGCTCAGTCGTATCTTCTGTACTTTTTCCTGTCAGTGATTCATCATCCAGTAAGACAATTTTGCTCAAGAGTGATACTCTTCCACTTGCAGTGACAGGTGTTCTTCTCTACCGCTCTCAAGCAGCTCAAGCATCTTGCAGCCTTCTCAAGACTGTCTTATCCTCACCTAGCTACAGAGCTAGGCTTTTATTTAGTTACTGCCCTCTTCACCTTCTCCCTTTTCCTCTTCTCCAAACTGCACATAACTTAGACACACTCAGATATCTTCTTCAGTTATGTTATTAACACCTCTTTTGTTACTTCCATTCGTAGACCTTCCTGTGCACCACACCAGCTACCATCACACCTTTCTTTGGTACTCACACAGACCTTAAGCTGTCAACTTTATCATCTATTTATTTTCTCTCTTCTGGTTCTATATCTAAATCATCCAATTCTTGGTCACACCACTGCCTGTTTTTCTTTAATCGAAGTTCCCATCAACAGCCATCACTGCATTTATTACTCTATCCCATTTCAGTTTTTAGTCCCTTTGCAGGTTAACAAAACCCACAGACACACACTGATGCTTGTCTGGTATCACTTCACATCTTGAAGATGGGCATTTCAGGAGAAAAGCAGTTCATAAGTGAACTTTTGTGAAGCAGCATCTGTCTCTCAATATTCAAACAGACAGCCTTAGGTTTTCTGTCCCTTGAATTTTTCTGTCTCACAGCTAAAAATTAACTTGGAGTCATGGAAGCCCCTTAGAGCCTTACGCTCTAAAATACTACCTTGAGACAGCATGGCATTTACTTCAGTCCTTACTGGAGTTAACAGATGTTTCTATGAATGTTTAATTAAAAAATTGTCACAGAAAGCCTGTTTGCTTCTCAAGGTTCACTATTAACTACATCAGTAATTATAACGTGGAAAAGCTTTACTAGGAATGACAGCACCAGAAAAGCAAACTGCCACTGAGAGTTTTCAACAGCTGTGTAGCAGAGGGGACAACTAGTATTTCAGAAAGTATTTTTGCTTTAGTTAATGCAAGCAAAGTTTGTAAGATAAGCAAGCAGAGATTTGCTTAAAATACAGTCTCTTAAGCCATTAAGAACCATGTTTAAAAACACTGAAGGGAAATAAGGATTCCAGCCTATACTGATAGAAAGCCTGCTACATGCAGCTCCCCCCCAAATAAGGAAAGAAAAAATTTCAAGTGCACAAAAGTTCCAGGTGTCACTGGGATACAGTCATTAGTGGTCTAAGCATAATTTCCACAAAACTTTTCAGTTAATGACAAACATCTAACACCTGAAGCTACTCAGAAGTAGGTACCTGAACGTGCCTGGAGTTGACAGAATTAACTGATGAAAAGGTGTATTTGGAACTTTGTTGGGGGTAGGGGTAAGGAGGGTAGGGGGATCAATTCAGAGCAAACAAAACCAAAAGCATCTGAAAATGCCTGTGTAAATTTTTCCAGGAAATTACCACAATGAAAGTTTTTCTAAAAGAAGTTACAAAAAACTATTTTATTACTGAAGGGCTCTCTTGGGCTTACAAAAACAAAAAACAAATCAAAAGTTTAATGTAGAGCAGCAGTAGTGTATAAAGCAAACACAATGAGAATAGAAATTAAGGATGGATAATAATTGTCAAATTTTAAATTTCCACTTCCAGTGACATCAACAACACAAATTATGCTATATAAACCATGTTAATATTACCTTGTCTTAAAACTATAGCATTTATCAGCTAACTGGTGACAAGAATGACAGGGTGCTCACTCTGTCCCAAATGCAAGTTCCAACTAAACCTAGAAATTTGAATTTGCATTTGCAGTAAGCTGAGCATGTGGACATGAGCAGTTGGAATTTAAACAGCTGACACTCACCTAGCTATTATCAGATCATATATCACCCACATCTTACAGAAGGATTCTATATGGTTTGAGTGTAGCAAACACTCAACATAATTAGCAAGTAAGTGGCAAGACTTAAGTGCAGATCTAAGACACTTTCATACATGCTTCCATGGATACCTCAGGAAGCAAATCCCCCCCTCCAACAAAAAAAAGTAGTGCTTTAAGTATGTGGATAGGTAGAGCTGCTGCTGAGAAATACTCTTGCTGTGAAAGGAACAGGAGAATATACTGTAAGGAAGAAAGCCAGTACAGAAAGGTAGCAGGCTATGGAAAGTAACTTCTTGTTGAAGAAATGGACAACTCTAGATCCAAGATAAGAGAAGAGATGTATTAAAGACAGAATGATTAACTTAGCATCATTCAACTTGAAAAGCAAACATACATTTTCATCTAAACAGTAGTCTTGTTACAGGACTGCTAAAATTAAAAGACCATAGACAATGTTTTTCCAGTTCATTTAGTACACTTACCAGCATTTGCTGTATAGACAATTTCATTGATGAGTCAGTTGTACTTCCTCTCTAAAGTGCTTTGAGGGGAACTCAAGTGCATCCTCTTCCTCAATCTTTGAAGTGTTTACCTGTACCACCAGCTTTGAAAGTAAAAGGCAACAGGCAGGCAATGCAGAGACAGGAATGAGGCTGAGTAAAATAGTATATTACTTCAAAAATATTTCAGTGTTGCTTTTCAAATCTTACAGGGACAGACAGTCCTTTTGTTTTTTAACTGACATTTTAGATACTATTTCAAAGATATGTTTTAAAATTAACATTTTTGAATTCAGTCAGCAATATATCAGTTGACAAGGATATAAGAACAGATAATCTGAAATCATATACATTATATACACAAATACATAAAGCAAACAGGATTCTTTTCAGTGAATAAAATCATTGGTGTGTTACAACAGAAAACAATTAGAAAACTCCCAATATTAAATAAAACAGCATCAATAGTGGGAACTGAGAACTAAGGGGAGCACATTGTAATAGGAATGTTATGAATGTGGAATTACAAAAAATAAGTACATCTGTATAAACATGTCAGAGTAAAAAGAATTCCAACAGTGGTGGAAATACGACAGGTGAAGACTACAACTGGAAAAGGTTTGTCCACAAAGTGGGGAAGAAGGGAAGAGGGGAACTACCGAAGAAAGAAAAATTGAGATTTATTTAAAATTCACATCAAATATTTTATATTCCAAAAGTGACTTGAAAATCTGCAGTCTGTCACAATTATTAATAAAGTTACTGCCAAAATCCAAAAATAATTCTTAAGGAAGAAAGGCTTCACACAAGAATTAAAATAACTAGCAATGGATGAGTACATCCATTTATGTTACTCATCTTCATGTTAAAAGGGCAAGGATGCTGTGAAAGTATGAGAATGAGGTTGTGTCTGAGCTGAAGGCTGCGACTAAGGAAATTTCCACCACATATAAATGTTAGGAAGCTCTCCAAGCACTTGGCTTTCATGGTATTTGTCATATGTCTGCTGACCTAGGAAAAGTAACGTGCTTCTTATATAACCTGGAACTTTAAGAAAATAAAGAAGTTTACTTTTTTAAACCAAATCTAACTGGCACACAGGCAGACTGCATAATAATAGAGAATCTAAACATGACTATGCAAGAGCAAAACACTGAAAACTAATGCAGTTTAGATTCCATCTCTTCTCTATAGGAAAGACATTGAAAGGAAAAGATAGTGGTCGTTGCTTCTCCTACCTTGTCCAACCACTGGGCTTTTTTTCATGTTGGGGTCTTTCAGGATTTTTTTATTCTTTTGGGGGTGTGTTTAGTGAAATATAATTTTTAAAATTTTCATTACTAACATCTAAAAACACACTTAAGATTTTTTTTTCCCCTTGACCATGAAAGTACAGAAATGAAAGTACTATAAACAGTGATAAAAACTTTTCCTGTACTTCCACACACATTTATTATTAAAATTGCAAGGAGCAATTTTAGCATAATATTGAAGTGGGAACATTTCATAGCTTCTGGGGAATACAGCACAGAACAAAGCAGATGTCTTGACTAGAAGAGAAATGACTTTATTATCAGGAACAATGAACTTCTCCCTAAAATGTTAATCCTAGAGCTAAATTAAATGAAATATAAGAATATAAAGCTCCCTCAACTAGCTGAGAAAAAGTTAACACAAATGTTAGCATGTAAAAAGGAAAGTGACTACAGTTAGAAAACTATAAGAGGAAAATGAACGACAAAAGTAGGAGTCAGTAACCACTGTGTTTGTTGACTTAACAAGTGGAAGTTTCCATATCAAGCTACCTACAATGTAACATGGATTATAACAACTCTTATTTGCTACATCAGAAGCTTCAGTAGCAAAAATTACAGTGCACCAGTACTACAATTTCCAGTGAACACTTACTCATAATTCAGCACCTGTTTTCCAAGCAAAAAGGATGGCAATATGGCAAGATAAGTATCCTCTGCAGAGATGCTTCACATGGATCAGAAACCGAAAATCTCTCATTATTTTCTAGAGAGTAAGTCAGGAACAGTTTTCAACATTTATCCCTCTTCCCCAGTTTTGAAATTCTTGTTCCATTACTATTTTCTTAATGCTCTTCCCTCTGTTTAACTGCTATTTCAAGTTCTATAGATTAAGAATCAAAAACTGAAATGCATTTGAACTCCTGTGTGGTCAAGACCTGCGGTGGGGGCACGTGAGTGAGTTGACTCAGACAATGGTCATCTTTCCTTCCACTGCTGCACAATGGCTATTGTGAAACAGTAAGAATTGTAAATATCCAGACATCCTCTTACGCCATAGACAGTGGAAGTCTAAATCATGTAATTATTTTTGGACATTAAGAACCACAATCCATTGATGAACTTCTAAACGAGAGAGAAAGCTGTATGACCTGACTGTACCTGAGAGATACTCCATGTTTTCCACAGATAAAACATCTGTACACTTAACATTCCTTTTGCTAAATCTTAAAGGGGCAGTGAAGGCAATAACCACTTATTGCACTTGAAAGAAAGTAATTCTACCATAATCTTCTGGAAAGGAGGTCAGCACCTTCACATGCACAAGAGTGTCTCAAAACATTTGGAAGGCATGGCTCTTGCTCAGCTCGTTTGTTCTTGCACAGTTCTTTGGATCACCTGCAGCCCCACTACTGCAGAGCGAGATGAGTGAGAGCATCCGTCAGTAGGTTCCGCAGATGCTCTGTGCCAGCAACTGCAGTCTGTAATTTGTCTCCCACCCTGTCCAAACAGCACCACATGAGGAAGGGCCACAGAGCTGCTCTTGAGCCCTCTGTGATCCCCTTGGATCCAGGAGAATTCTGTCAGACTCAAAAAGTCACGCTGAGAAACACGAGAACTATGCTCCAAGTTATGGTAATTTGGCATCTGCAGCAATAGTAATAAAGGGCTAAATATACAGCACTAACTCTTACAATTGCCTCTTCAAAGCTAACTGAAAGTGATGCTGGGTTTGATGGGGTGGTTTTATTCCAATGAAAATTCCCTTTTAAGGGACTTACCTTTTCCAGTGCCAACGAATCCACAGGCTCAAGACTGATGGAAGCCAGGGACTGCAGAGCTGATAGATTTAATCCACCTGCTAAAAAGTATCATGCTGGAGCTGGTAAGAACCACTGGCTGCACAGTCCAAATCTAATTCACTTAACACAGCGTGACATCTCTAGAGATCCTTACTGCCTAGCTTCTTGGCCAGGCAGAGTCACAGAAGCCCTCTGAAACCAGCAGCCCAGGGTCCCTAAGGGGCACAAGACACACCAGACCAATGCATCACTCCCCAAACACACTCATAAATAAGCAGAAAAAGAATATCCCACATCAAGCTACACTGGAGAATTAAAATGTTTGCATCCCAGCTAGAAATTACATCTACCGTGAAATGAAAAAAGAACTGCAAGGATGAAATGAAATTTCTTCATGCAGAAGTTGGCAGAAAATTAATTTGAACCACAGCCACAATCTGGACATTCAAATCAGCACTGTCATTCTTCTCTGCCTTGTGTTTCAGGAAGACTAAAAGCATCATCATTATCATTTCAGGAATTTCTAAATAAAGCCCACTGCACTCACACAGCTTCAGTACGACCCTGTACATCAGGACAAAACACTTTTAAAACCAAGCCTCTTTTCAAGAGTGCCACTCAATCTCAGGGGCAGATATACTGTTTCACATACTCCAAAACACGGTCTAACATACTCCAAGGCTGATGAATAATACAGGATATTTTCCCTCACTGTGGATTTCCAGTTCTTCTCTCTCTAAAGAAAAACCATCAAGACCCCATGCAAGAGCTCTACCACAAAGGAGAACATCTCTTCAATATTAGTCATTGTCTCATCAACAGGACAGAAATACACCATTATCTCTAATATTGCTGTTCTTAATGCATAATCCACAGCTCTCTTTGGAACTGCAGTATTTGCAGTGTCTCCATGTGCCCGCTGTGCTTCCTTTCAGTAAATCCCTTTACCAACACAACTCTTCAGCATCTGAGGTCTGCCAAAGCCTGCTTAAAGAGCTGATCTTTCTACCTCACTGCAATAGCCTCATCAGGAATCACCACCACTTTCAAATGGTCAACAAAATTGGGATGTTTTATCCAGACATCACTGCTCATCTGCTCAGTATAAACTTGCTTTCATCACCAGTTTAATATGCTAGATTTATACCATCTCAAATGACAGCAGCAAGATTCACCAGGCATTACACAGATCTTGTGTGTTGGAGCTCTCAAACTGCAATAATCCAACCATCAGCTATTTTCAACACGTCACAGGAAAACAGAGTCAACAAATTCCCTTTCTGAAAATAAGATTGCTTTCTATGCATGATTTTTTAAATTCTATTTAAAATTTTTAAAAATCCCCAAAATCCATTTTATAACAACCCACCTCAAACTTCCAAGAAATATCGTCTTTAAAATACTTTATGACTTAGGAAAACAATAACTTGAGCATAACTTGGAACTGAAGGCATATTATGCATAAATACCCATGGCTGTTACACTACAAATAAAGCCTGTTGAATGATCTTTATGGTATTGGTTTGTAGGTAGAAATTATATAAAGCTGATGACATGAACAGGATACAAAAGAGAAACTATACACAATTCTGAACACCAAGATGATTCAGGCATTTCTGTCAGCATACTGTATTTTAAAAAATATATTTAAATTAAAAACAAATGACTTTTTGGTATTGCGGGTTATTTCAATTTCCTTTCTATTTTCTTTCAAAATACCTTTCTATGTTAAAGAGAACGAGAGTCAAAGTAGCACCTTCCTGAAAACTACTCTATGTTTTGGCTAAAATTCTTTTCTTCCCAGTACTTCCTTCAATGTTTCCATACACCTTCATACACACAAAGATGCTTCAAACAAACACTAGTAGTTTTAAAAGGAACAGTAAAGACAAGCTAGCTTCAGATGTGTGCCAATAAAGAGCTTTTCAAAAAAGGCCATGCATGCTGCCTGCATTTGACAGCCTAAAATCTCCTCCTTAAAAAAAACCCAAAAAACCCTCAAAAATCCCCCACTCAAACCCAAAGCCACCCTGTCCAGACTAGAACGAGAGTTACATCTAGCACCACCAAGAGCACAAGTTCACAAATACCCCTACCACATCCCCAAAGCAGTACTGCAGAGCTGGACAGTGGCTCCAACAGCACTTGTGTTTCTTATTCAGCTGTTCAGAGCAGATCCACAGAGGATAAGGAAGGAATGAGGTATCCATGAGGTGTGGGAATGCCCAGGAAGATCATCAGAACCAAGGACTGATTTGATGCCAGGTAGCTGGAGAAGAGATAGAAGTAGGCACAGTAGATGTACTAAAAAGATAAAGAAGACTCTGCACAGCTGACTGGAGCACTGAAAGAAAACTGAGGTGGGAAAAAGCCATTTGCATGCAAACTTCTATTTGACCCTTCTGAGAAATAAGAGATTTGTACAATTCCTACAAGATACTACATTCAAAATGTGATTCTCATTCATGTGATTATTCCAGAAGAGCAAAATAAAGTTATAAACCAACCAATATTTACCCAACAAATGGAGTAAGCTGTTATCCCTTCATATTTCTTTATAGGTGGTCAGAAACATCTGAATTAAACTGCCCTCATGCAGCACAGCATCAACTGTATACAAAGTGCTGAGTACGTATCACACTCTTAATTCTAATTAACAGATTAATTAGAGATTAAAGGTTGATTCTAATACCTTTTGAAAACCCTAATGAAGTTGCTTTGAAATCAGACAGTTCAGTTTTAATACACCAAATTGAAGTATCTAGATAATGTTCCTAAAATCCAGCACCAAAAGAAACAGACCCATAGTGTTTTTATAATCATCAGTCAATATTTATCAGATTCATTACTAAGCATGCACTCAGGTCTTCATTGAAAGACCTACTACTCATAAGTTATCTACTTATGAGTAGATAACAAGGACATGAACGTCTCCTGCCTTAGTAGCACTGATGCAAGATGAGGGCTGTATCCCAGTTAATACAACATGTAAATATACATAATTGCAGAATTTATCCTATCCCCAACACCCGCAACTACATAGCCCTCTACTAGTAAATAGAGGCAGGCAATGACCCTATTCTTGGACTGTTTCAGCCACCATGTCAACTTCTCCATAAGTAAAGGCAGCAATAAAACAAAGCTAAAATGATCTCCCACAATGAATGGAAGACAAGCACATTGCAATCAAAGAGTTACACTAAGAGAAGAGGAATCTTATTGAAAAGGATCATTAATGGGTATTCTTCAAGACACATTTGTTTCCTAACTGATAATTACTCAGCTACAAGGCTCTCACCAACAGAAATGAGTCATTCCAAAACACTGAGCTTCCAACACTCAAAAATCACACCTTCTACCGCAGGTTAAACCATTCACCATCTCCACGTTCCTGTCACTGTATTTTTTACAAAGCATTCCTTTTAAATGTCAGTGTCATCGCCTCATTTCTCATCTATTAACAACAAAATCAAGAAAAAGTGAAAGAGTTGTGTTGACATTTAAGTGCAACCAAATGCAAACAACTGTTTTGAGTAGCAGGCTTTTCCGAAGTGGTAGCAGTCTGAACAAGTAAGGATTAGAGCGTGTTGCAAGACCTCCACGTTTTCCACAACAGCAGCCAACACGGGCCCAACTACGATAGCATGTAAGCATACCTACTGATGTATGTTCTCATTATACGATAGCTGAAAAGTATTTTCAATGTACTGAAGAGAAGAATCAAAGCACAGAAAGAAATCCACTAAATCAATGCAGGGGTTCTGCCACCTAGTGGCATCTAGAGCCTCAAATTACTGTATCTACCATATTATTATTACCTTTTTTTTTCCACTGGAAGCATTTGACAGCAGACAACAGAATAGAGAACACATAGTTTCACCAGCACTGAAATTACTAAGCATGGTTCCCTGTGGCTTCGTTTCAGAACTGCATTCTATAGCACTCAAGACAGCGAGTTTCAATTGAAGCTTTTCTAGTTGTTCAAACAGTAATAGTATATTTCTCTTCATCAGTCCTCCAGCTCCCACAGATTCTCTGCTGCCAAATACTGAAGTTGATTTCCTACTGTATAGTCTCAGTCACCTGCCCATATTCAGTACTTGCAGAATGATAATATCACTGAAGCCCTTACCCATTTGTTGAAATTGTTCAAACCTAATAAATCTCAAAAGTAATCATGAGCAGGGAAAAGCAGAGACAGAGACAAAAGCAGCCGAATGATAAAAGCCTCATTTCTTCACAATACCGCCTGAATCACAACTTGTCAATAAAGAATCTTTGTTGGCCCCAACAGTTTAAGGGATTCCCGTCCCCAGGTCACAGCATGGGCACACAGCATGTCATAGCAAGGCAACAGGGAGAGGGGACAGAGACAAGCATAGAGACATGAACTCCTTAAGGCATGAGGCAGCAGAAATCCCCCTTTTCACCAGGCCATAAACTCAAAAGCCCCCTTTTCCACTTGGGATTCAAAGCCAGAAGCATTTTAATGCCTAAACTAGGTCAGTCTTTGTTTACACAAAACAGATCAGAAAGGAAGTATCAATTCATTCAACTTGGTCAGAATGGGCCAAAACCACCGGACTACAAGGAACAGAGCAGCCTGCCTTTTTTAAATTTATTTTTAAGAAAAGAAACCTTATCAAAGGCACATTCAGAGAACACACCTCACACAAATGTAGCCAGATACTTCAGGTTTCAGCTCCCATTTGCTAATTTTTGTAACCCTGGAACATCATGAGGACTTCTGGTCTGTATCTACTACACACAGCTTAATAAATAACAGATAGGTTGAGGTATTTTAGCTTCAGTCGAGAAAAACAAACAAAAAACCCCACACACATACAAAAAACCCCAAAAAACAACAAAAACCCTCCCCAAGCAAAAGAAAGCCAAAAAACCCACCAAGCTACAAAACAAAAAGAACAAAAAAAACCAAATCCCAAAATATAAGTAAGATCACAAACATGTTACATTTGTCTTATCCTTTAGACAAGTTTCCTTTGCCTTCTCAAGTTTTTCCTCCCACTCCATAGCAATCCTTGCACTCCCCAGAAAGTTCCTTAACTGTATGTAGCCTGTATCAATTTTGCCCTTAAGAAGTGGAGAAGAAGAAGAGGAGAAAACACAAGAAGGAAAGATCTGCCACAAGGAATTCACAGGTGAGCCAATCCTAAAGACCTACCTATGATTCACAGATTTCCACTGGGCTTTTATGAGAAAATAAGACTTCAGAAAGTTTCATTTCTTGCTCCATATTCTTGCTCCAGATTTGAATTTCAGTTATGTAAAATATCAAGCAAGTAAGAACTACCATAGTGATGGAAAGATGTGCACATGTGACTTGATGTGAAACCATGTTTGATCACACAGTGGTGAGTTGTGTGGACTGCAGCTGTAAAGACAGACGAGATTTCTGCTAGAAGGCAAGGCATTCTTTCCCTTGTCAGAGATAGTAGTTTTTACAGCAATAGTCCCTAGGATTGAGAAGAAAAACAAAGATTATTGGAATAAGTGCACTGGCAAAGCAAAGCTTCACAAATGCAGGACTCTGAGTAAACTCTGTCAGACACAGACACTTCTATCTGCAGCCTCCTGAACCAAACCAATGATGGCTTACAGAAAGTGCAGGGCTTTCTTACAATGGGCACTCATGCTCTGGTCTACATGTAAGACAGCTACTCACATTACTAAAATGTTACAGTGTGATTAAAAAGAAGTTAGGGATGTGTTGTGAAGTTACAGCTTTATCTCAGTTTTCAAGTTTCACTTAATCTCACTTCACATTAGTACTGAACGGATCTGTTGAAACTTTTCTGCAGTGTAAGGAACCTGCAGAACACAGTAGTAAAGCACAGGCTCCTACACAGGACAATCCACATAAGGGATTGTAAACTAGACGTTAGCCAGAGTCCTTATTTAACCTCATTTCACTAAACAGCTTGCTCAGACAACGGCAAAGAAGAGACTCAACTGTTTTTAGGCAGTACCAATGCATACCATCCCTTTATACCATGCTAGCTCCTACAGACCTGGTTTGGGAATCTCAGTAACACCCCACATAGTTTTCAAAAAGACTAAGCAAACAGACGCCTAGAAGATCTTGCTAAAGGTAGAATAACTTTATGCAGTAATGAAAAGTTCTAAAACAGCACACTTTACATGTTGAAAATGGCAACATTTTCCTCTTCTCATTTTCTACCATGCCTCAGACTCATTCATTAGGGGTTATGTGTAACACATTTTCTAAGAGATTCAGACCTATCAGTGAACTAGGCCGACCACATGTTTCTTTATAAGGGCCCTGCTACCCAGGTACAGCCCTTGAGCCAGGATCTGAGTCCCATCCACCCTCTGTTACCTGCGTGCTCTCCCAAATACCCACTGTCCTGGAATACTCAATTTCTTGCTTAACACACCTAAGGTCACAAAGCAAACAGCATTAGCATGCTGATCCATTAAGCATTTTAACTCTCCAACACTAGGAGATGTCAGGGAACAAAAGGTGGGTATTTCTTTCTCTTCCTTCTCCCATCTTCCCCCTCTTCACACACCCACACACACACTGCACTTGGATCTTGCTTGGCTCATTTGGAGCTTCCAGTTCCTAGTAAAGCTGGGATGAGGAGTCCTGCCTTACTCTGCTCTTCTTGCTCATGACTTGGCAGCTGCCAGCATCTTGTTCAAGGACAGATCCAGCTCAAGGAGATTGACAGCATTTAACTCCCAACAGCTCTCCAGCTCTAGCAGGTGAGTTCCAGTCTCAGGGTGTTTGTCCTCCTACCCAGTACGCCTATGTTGCAGGACATTCAAAGGCCCAGCAGAAGCTATCCAGCTATTGCAAGCTGGAAGGTAAGAGCAGTGGCTTGCACCATGGTAAGGGCTAGCTGCTCAGAATGATGTCACAGACTGAAGTAGATGCCTCAACAACTGATATGGAAACTGGAAGTGCAAGACCTCTGAAAAGCAACAGCATCAAGACTGCTATTTTAGTTTTCTGTTACATGTGACAGAGCCAGGTAAAGAATACCCACACTGCCCACAAATTACAGAAGCACAGTAATGAGAAAATTTTGTTTAACAGACTTTACTTCTTGTTTTCTATCCATCGTTGTAGTATGGTGTATCAGTCGCAAGTTTATGAAATCATTTGGGATATCTGAAGTGGTTTTCTTCAGAAGCATCCAGATTAGCTTTTTAAAAATATATTCTTTTTACTCAAGTTGTAAAACCTTGATACTAGTATTTTATCCTGACTTCTAAGCATGAACAAGAGTTTAGAAATTTGTATTCAAAACTCCCATAAAGCAATAAATACAAATTACAGAAAGACCCAAAGCAGAAAGTGAAGAAAGACCTCAGACATACCCACGTAAGTGTGCCAAAAGGGCTGGAAGCCCCAGCTCACATGATGAGAATGTCAAGCATTTCCTCTGCTGCTGTGTATGACTGCAGCTCCTAACCAAGGGTCAGAAACAGATTTGAGTTTCCAGTTTGGGACTTGGAGTTTTTTTAATACTTGCTTTAAACCAAAAGAGTGTTTTCCTTGTCCTTCTAAAGTTATATGCTAGTGCCAAAAATGTTCAACATTTAACATTATTAGTGCAGTCATTTATAGAAGCGGCAATTTTGGCATATATATCTGACAAGTCATTTAAATTCTAGCACCTTAAATTATGTAGATTGGTTTGTCACTATGACAACAATTTTTACATGTCTCTAAAACATACAAAAGTACCATTTTTTCTGTTCCTTACTGAAGCCAAGAGTTACTGAAAGCTTTAACTCTTCTGGACAGAAAGGCAGAACTTATATAACATCTGATTCTAGACAAGCTATGTAAGTTACCTGTTGAATGAAGAAGGAAGTTTTCATGAACTTGAACAGCTATAATTTAAAAAATACTTTGAACACAGAACACTTGAGGGAATCTAGAACAACAGGGAAGAGAATATACACAGGAATTCAGGAATGAGTAGAGCTCTTTTTTATCACCATTAAGGCTAAGAAAAGTCTGAATGGCTTTCTCAGTGAAAATCCAACCAAGGTCAGGCTTCACATTTAAAACAAAATTTTCTCTAAAACCCAACTGGTTCAAAGGATCTTGCTTTGATTCTAGCTTCCATACATACAGACATCTTGGACACAAATATTTTGCTGGTAGTGCCTCATTCTATTACAAATAAAAATTAGTCTGATGAAGTGGCATAGTGTTTGTTTTATTTAGAAAACAACACCACAACAACTTCAAGGCATAAATTTGGAGACAAAGTGCTAAAATAATTTGTCCCATTCTATAAAACCATTCAGAATCACAAAATATTGGTATATCATTAATTTAAAAATACAACTGTGAAGTTACTGGAGGTGATCCAACAAAAAAACCCAAAAAAACCCCAAAACCAGATGATTTTACAATAAACTGTTTTGTATTATTTATAGAGACATAGCCACTGTACTAAAATTGTCATATTGACCAGTATGTCACTGATACCACTATCACTGGATACATTCATTCAACACTCAGTTATCTCTGTCAGCATCAATACCACATATATCCAAACAGGACTTGCCCTGTCAAAACAAGACCTGTGACCCAGCCACAGGAGTATAGCTTCCTGCTACTATACAACATTAACCTAATGTTTACACACCATTCAATTTGAGATCTTTGCTCAGGTCTCTTCTGTCACGTGTAGCTAACTTTTGATCCTTAAAATCAACACTGCATCTGGAAGCGTTCTGCTGAAAGTCACCTGCTCCATTTTCACTCTCTTCCTCAACTTGAACAGAAGTAAGGTCAAGCATTCATTTAAACCTGTAACTTGCCACTACAGTTGAAGTGAACATACTTCAAGCACAGCCTACTTGCCAAAATGGAAAAGAGCCTTTGGGAGGCACAGAATTTATCAAGAGCAAGATCTGACCAGCTGTAAGATACCTGCCCTGTTTTTTCCTGGTCTTATAGAAGCTCCAGGTACAATCAGTTATCTTGTATTCAGTTTCAGGTGAATGCAGTTAAGCATTTGAAACAGAAAAAAGCAAGAAGAATGCTCCTTTGTCTCTAGGAACAACCCTGCTTTGACCATTACATCTGACTGCTGGCTTTGTCACACAGTCCTATCCCAGTGTCCACAGTTAAGGTTACACTGCTGTCCACAGCAGTCTCGTAAACTGCCAAGTGTGAAGGAACCTGAAATGTCACAAACTGAAGATCCAGTACGCTCTCCACACACACTCCATGCCCAAGATGTAGAAAGGCAGGCATGGCATCTGTACAGCAGCTCACGTGCATGAGTGCAGCACAGTGAGGCAATAAGCTCAGTTACTACACAGCAAAAACACCACACATTTACATAAAATGGCAAGGAAAAATAGAAAAGATACAACAGTACTGCCAATTGTAAACAATTTTTGCGATGCTAACACTGTAGGGTTCTTCAACCAGCTGCTCAGTTTTGTGTTCTGTATTTAATCTTCCCTCCTAACAGTTCCTGTAACGCAGCTTTTTCCCTGTTAATACAAACTGCATTATTCATAATCTAATTAAACCTAAAATTAGGTAACCAGACACATCAATACAGAAACATGAAAGTCAGTTTTCCCTTTTGATATCTTTCTGAAACTTCTACAAGATTTTCCTCTGGTTAGCTTGAAATCTCATGGCATAGATTTTGTCTGTGGTATCTTGCCTCTAAAAATAGGACATGCTAACATAGCCAATATATTGACTAAAAAGATGATATTTTCTTGATCAGGGAACAGTTCTCTACGGAAGTTGAGTCAGCAAAAAGTTACAAGTCCTGTAAATTTAACACTGCACTGTCATGCTGTGAAAGCAATGGCACAGAGGTGCCACTGTCACACAACCCTCTCACCAATTAATGATAGAGTTCTCTTCCTTTTTTGTTTTGGAAAATTGCTTTGTACATTGAAGTTCATATTAGTATTCCTAATCTGTATTATTTCCATATCAAATGTGTTATCTTCCTTCTGTCTCTATGCATTCAGCAAAAAAAAAAAGCCCAAAACCTACACTGCTGGCTTTCTCTGTGTTCATGTGAAATTTTTCCTTCAAATGCACTTACTTGGTTCTCACAAGCATGTTCAAGGGTAAAATCTGGATCTTTGCCACAACTGCATTCCTTACTGCAAATACATGCCAACCTTCAAAGTTCAGTTATTTGAGCAAAAACATACATTAATTGTTGTGCAAGGGGAGTGGAAAATATATCAGACTAAGCACATCTGAAAGTATTTGACTCCACTCTTTGCTTGATAGATTCAGCTTTATGCTGATTTATTCTGTTCTAGTTTTTCAATACGGCCATTAAGACCACACAAGCAAAGTTTTACACAAAATCAAACTTAACAACAACCAAACAAGCATTCAGAATAAAATTACCTTCTCATATTTGTTATTCCAGGACTGGTCTAACAGGTATTGCAACATTTGTCAGCATAAAGTTATTCAGTTACATATAAAAAATAATGGAATGCAAGGAGTGTGTTGCAATAAACCAGCTTAATAGATACCAGCAACTTAAAAGGCCTTTTCCTTTCACCTATGAAGGACAGCAGTGAATAGCTTGGAAAGGTACAAGCCACGTAACAAATAAGTAATTCTTAAAACAAGAGTTTCAATAATTTAGTATCAGCAGCACATTTTACATCTGGACAGAGATAAGTGAAAAGTTCATTTACCTAAAGCCTTAATCACATCTTTCATCAAAAAAGGCACAAATTTTATCCTTCACAATAAGGACTGAGTTTAACTTTGCTATGGAAAATGCTTATGGTTTGGATAGAGTAGAACTGATGAAGTTGACTGGTTTCTCCTCTTTCAGCTCAAGTATACACTGAAACTGTGAGACAAAACCACCATCATTGCTATGACTGAAGGCACTTAGGCTCTCTCTGGAGAACATGTTTGTCTGTGTCACATGACAGCCTGGTATTATCAAACAAACTCTTTGAAAGAATCTGCAGAGTCAAGTTTTTAGTAAATAAGTTGAAGAGAACCCGACTTGATGTACAGCCCACCTAGTGAAAGACTGGATGCGCTGACCCCCAACTTTCCCTTCATTTCCCAGAGGGAAGAGGAGATAGCAATTCTAACAGGGAACTTTTGTTAAGAAGTGAGCTATCATTTTGAAGACCTGATGCCTCTGAAGAGGCAGCTTGTAAGAGCATAGATCCAGGCTGCTCTAGTAGAAGAGGAGGAGCAGGCTCAAGAACATCCTTAAGCTCCTGTTCTTTATAGCTCTGTAGGGCTATCTGAACTGGTGCCAGTCAGTCACAGACAGAGAGAAAGCAGAAGACCCCAGAACTGGAATACAGTCATTGAAACTAGATTTTCAGCTAACTCAACAGGCACTACATTACAAGTTTTCCATGCTACTTCCTATCAAAACCCTACAAATTTATCTTGATAAAAAAAAAATACTTTCTCTTTTACTTTCCTCATCCCCAACCCTCAGCATCTCGCACCAAGTCTGAAGAACTGACTCTTTTGTGCTGGCTGCAGCTAATTCTCTGCAAATTGTGACTGCAAGAATCCCTAGATACAGCTTATTAAAGCTCCTGCCTGTTAACTGTGGATTAGCAGACAGAAGGCATCTTGTCACTCTCCACTCCCTGGCCATATTTTTCACAGTACATTCCAGCAGTCCAAGTTCAACCAAGCTGTCATCGTTAGCAGGCTCCTGAATAGAAACAAGCTTTCCAAGCTCAAGAACACAGGATTTCCTGAACCGTATCTGAACAGGCACTCATCAAGACAATAACCAAAAGCAACAATAACAAAATAACAATAACAAAAATGAAACCAAACCCAAACATCCCAATACAGGAATCTATTATTATTGTTATTATTATTATTCCTAGGTACGCAATTGTTTTTCCAGACAGTTTCTTTCTAGCCCGAAATGTGTGCATTTCCTCACAGCAGGATGCTTCAGGACCTCTATACAAACCTTCTCTACAAAGAGTCACTGATGGTCCATGTAGAAAAACAGGCACTTCAAGCCTGGTGATGGAATTAGGAGACCTCTAAGCATAAATGTGCTTTGTGCTATATACTCTATTGAACTAACAACTCTAAAAACATTTCCAGCACGTCTACATGAAAATCAGATAGAAGTTGGCTACCAAGTTCTATAACCAAACCGATCCTTTCAAATTATCTAATCCTGTTTTCCAGGAAAACAAGGGCAAGGGGTGGAGACGACAACTGCCTTGAGTACCTCTACTACTGAGACTGCACTTTAGCCTCACTATACTTTCTTCCCAACAGACATCAGCACCCCTACAGAGATTACACACAATTGAGTGGAGATTAATCTCTTCTCGTTACAGGCTTTCCCAGTACAGGGCAGAGCAAGTTTCAGGGAATCAAAATAAAGAACGTGGCTTTAGAGCCTGACAATGACATCTAAACAATGTGATATTAGAGCCCAGGTGACCTGATGTTGGGAAGGAGGGATATAAGAAGTTGTTTTAAGTGAACTGGGATACAAACAGAATTAAACAAGTAGGCAAAGAAAGAGACAGAGAGAGGTAAAGTTGGAATGAAATATGAGAAGCCCAGGAAGGCAGGCAGAACCCAAGCCAAAAGGAAAAGAAAGATCCTTCATGAAGCTAACAAGAGAAAACTCTGGGTTAGAATAGTAAGAAAGCTAGAATTGACACCAAGTGCAGAAGGGAAGACCACACACAGGCTGAAAAGCTTAAGTATAAGACAAACTAGATAAAGAAAGAAGATGACTGGAAAGGCTCTTGAAAGGGAAGGTACTAGCAGAAAAAGACAAGAAAATGAAGTACATGCAAAAGCCTCAAGCCCACAGCACATTCCCATACGGAAATGGGAGTCCAGATTTCAGCTCACTGTTTGTTACTTGTCAGGTTGTATCTATGCAAGAGATTCCTTATCTGCAGGCTTTCAGCAAGCTGTGCAGTTTTCTTCAGAAACTCTGATTATGGTATATCCATCATTCAGGTATTCAATTTGTGTCTTTTTAATCACACTGTGTATTTAATTATGCATGTAAAGTGTGGTGAGAAGAGAGAAGTTAGACTACCCTCCCTTGATCCCACTTTCCATGGCAACAGAGTCTATTAGAGTATTTAAAGGTTTAAATTACTAGTTTCAAAGCTTCCTGCTATTATCTTTAACAGACAAGCCAAAAGAGTGAAGTATACATCAGTATTTCAGATTTCAGGAAAATCTTAATTTGACATATTTAACAGACCTTATGAATCATCCCTTTTTACATGACACTACACTTTAAGATTTAGCTTGCCTTAAATAAACTGAAAGATTTCTCTATTTTAACATGCTCATAGAACCCTCTGGTTTGTGTACTACCTAAGCCGTGTTTCAGGCGGACTTTCCAAGTGGCTGAATTCCATTTTCAGACTGTTAAAACTTGACAAGCTGAAATATTCAAGCAGCAAATACTGGCTCAGACACACCAAAGTGTCTATTCCATTTTACCTAAGAGACTTGGCTTGCTTAGCAAACAGGGACGTGGCAAGCACTAGTGGAAAAAAGTTATTCTTTTCCATTAACTTAGGTACAGGATGAAGCATTACTTTGGTTTTAATTACCAAAACAAGAACTAATGCATTTCAAGAAACAACTTCCATTAGCAGTTAGCATTCAATTACCAATCCTAGCTGGAGAAAGAGGGAACAAGCATTTACAGTACAAAACCCAGTAAGCATATTTAACAGATTATATCTGTAAAATGCAGAAATCAAAATTACATTATGACTTCTGCCTGTCTATTAGGAAATACAAAAGGATTTACCTTCCAACATCCCTCAGTGGTACAGTTTGATAGTTTGAGGATGTAAATGCAAGTTCACATTCTTATGAGCAAAAGCTGGACTGGTATAACACTCAAGTTGTAGCTGCCAGATTTCTGTTATTTAAAGGTACCGTTGTTACTTCAACACTTGCATCAGCCATCCTTTCCAACTGTGAAAAATTAAAAAGTCAACAGACCCTAAACACTTCTACTGGTGCCCCACAGTCTGAGGCTTTGGAAGAACACCCTCCTCACTCCACAAAGAAATAAAACCAAGGGGAAAAAAAAATTACACCTCTGAAAAAATAACTGCAACTGCTCTTATACCAGACAGTTTACATGTAGAATATTGTTACCTCATGGCTGATTATAAAACGCTGGTTTTTTAAAATGCAAATTCAGCTGAAAAAAAAAAAAAAAAAAAAAAAAAAAAAAAACAAAA
>WEKY01001295.1:65441-79318 GCA_013390045.1 Picathartes gymnocephalus
CTTTCCACTAGACCAGGCTGCTCAAAGTCCCATCCAGCCTGGCCTTGAACACTTCCAGGGCATCCATGACTTCTCTGGGCAACCTGTTCCAGTGCCTCACGACCCTCACAGTAAAAAATTTCTTCCTAACATCAAATCTAAGCCTATTCTCTTTCAGTTTTAAACCACTCCCCCCTGTCCTATCACATGCTTTTTTAAGCAAGATTGAAGAAACTAAACTAGGCCATTAGGTATTCTTCGCAACAGGACAGCAGATGTTTTACAGACAGACAAGCTTGGAAAATTAAGTGCCACAAAATAGCTGCACAGAGCCCACCAACTTCTACTAATGACAAAAGGATCAAATAGATATTTTTAATCTTTATATCCTTACATTCAACAGCAGCACTCACATTCCGCATTCTAAATAGTTCACTCAAATTTTATTTACCATCACCAAGCAAGTTTCCAATATAGATTGTGCCAAGAAGAACTACAAAAAAGTTGAAGTATCTTCTAGTTATGAAGGATAGGTTTCCTGTTGTTGTTGGGGTTATCAGAAGCCATCCTCCAGTCTGAGAGGCCACAGCCAAATACAAAACAGTCATTCAGTAATCTAATGCTCAACAGAAGCCTAAAAACTAATAGCAAATAACACTATATACATACATATGCTGAGGTCGGCAAGCAAATTCTTTCCAATCATAGAAATATGCAGAATATCTGCTAACCTGAAGTTTTTCCTGTTCTGGGGAAAAAAACAACCCCAAAAACCATCTAGAAAGAGCTGAATCTGAAAAACCATCTAGAAAGTACTGAATTGGTATAGTACCAATTCAGTACTGTACATGATCTACAGGAAGTATACAGCAGATTCTCACAGGTATATTTCTCCCTGCACAACCAACTCCTTGCCCTCTATTATGAGCTGGCAAAGCACCCTGCTAACAAAAAGCACTGATAAACAAAGTCCATTTTAGATGTGAAGATGGTAACCTCATGGCTCTTATTCATAGAAGAAGCAAAGAGGCACTAACCCCAGGAAGTAATTTTTTTTCTTAGCTTAGCCTGTCATCCAATACAGCAACTGTATCATTGAAAGTCAAAGGAAGCGCAGAAGTTCCTGAAGAGAAACTATTAAAATTCTTTCAAAGGAAGATGCCTCTCCAGTAATGCTTGGGACACTCTCACTGTGATGAGGCCATGCATACAGAGGAAGAAAAAAAACCTGAGAATTTGGAGAACAATAATACATCCTGTTTTTGAGAAGCCAGAATACAGCCTGGACAATTTGTATTTTAGAAGTCACAGCCGTAATCCATGTAACGACAAGAACGAAAGCTACAGCTACGGTCCAAGACTCGCTGTTTCAAACTCTGTAACGGCAGGGACCACAGCTTCATCCATATCAGTCTAACAGCCTTAAAGTGTTTGTGTTGCCCCGTTTCTGACACGAGCACTACTCCCATGCTCCGGGGTGCAGGACAGGAGCCCAGAAGCAGCTCATGCGCTCTCAGCCCTGCGCCTCCCAGGCCAGTGCAGTGCACACTGGAAGGACACACAGATGGCAATGCTCTGCTGCTTTTCTACCAAACCAGCCTAAGGCATTTGTGCTGCTTTGCCTTGTGGTATTTCAGTACTAGATCTTCTCAAGGCAGACAGATCAGCAGGATCTTGTCACACGAGAGCTGCCCACCCCACGTAAGGTAGGACCCAGCTGGCACAGAAAGCAGAGTTGTCCCTTACCTGTGGCAGAATACCTCGAGGCAGATGCACTGCACAGTGTGGCACTACCTGCACTGATTTCCAGGACAGGTTAGTGGTTGGTACCAGTTCTCATAAGTTACCAGAAAAGAAGCACACAGGAAGCACATGGACCAATAGTAAAGTCTTCACTGCCACACACTTCAAAAATTAGCTCAGTAGCCATTCAAGCTTTAATGAGAAGAGAAATCCCCCAGTAATACTTGTTCAGATGAAACTTCTAACATGTTGAATCTTCAAACAATGTGTTTTTCATTACTCGGTGTAAATAGAAAAAAGTTCCATTCAGCCAGGAAGAATGCAAATCCAGTTTTAGGCTGCACATCTTCTACCAGCCTGCTTTTCACACAAGTTTATTTAGAACAAGATTTCCATCAATGAAGTAGCAAACATGTAGCAAGATCTTATTTTAGTTCTGTAAATCAGTGCCAACCCTACCATGATTTTTCATGCAGACTAAGGAGTGACTCCTTTTCCTTGCTGATTTAGTCCTTTTATGAACAGAATTTCAAGGTCCTGTTAAATGAATAATTGTTTACCACTTAGAATAAACTCTCAGAAGTCACGAAGGCAGAACAAATATTTGTTCTGCAATATAGGCAGAACAAAATTCTTTGGAATGGAAGGTACAACCACATGGAAGTACTCACATGAGCTAAAGGGATGAATCCAGCATCTCACCTCAATTCAAAGCTTTGGATACTTGATGTAAAGGCATCTAGTGCTCTCCTTGATGCAGATAAACAATGGTCCAGTACAGCATGCTCACACCTTTAGAGGTCAGCAATATTTCAACTGGCAATGGAATGATACTCACAAAGATCATCATGTCCTGGGGACTATTCCAAAAATAAACTTGTACACACCAGTGATTTGGGACCTGGGACAGTTCATGAACTATTCCAGGCTGCATACATTTTCCGGCATGCTCTGCTTGGCCTCTACAGCTTCCTTTTCAGAGGACTGTTCTTTTATGCCTAGCTCTCAAATCTGGATGGTGTGAAGAAAGAAACTGAAATGTAGTAATTTCTGAAAGTTTTATTTCTCTGCAAGCAGGGCCAAAAAACCCCAAATACAAGAATCTATGCCTCAAACCTTGGTATGCACATCCTATCCCCTAGTTACTTCTTGGACACCTAAAAATACAAAAATCAAGTATGTATTTAACATTCTAGAGTTTTTACAAGCAATCCAGCTGAAGAAAACCCCAAGTAAATTACTAGTTTTCATCCAAACTGATCTTTGTTTAGTTGTGATTGTCACCACATTGTGGTGGCATGATCAGGTAAGGGCAAAACATCAAAGGGCTGCACTTTTTAGTCATCCTGAGTTATCACTGGAGTCTTGTCATACAGTCACTCAAGTACCTTTTGCTGGAGTCTTGTCATACAGTCACTCAAGTAGCTTTTGCACACAAGCCTTGAAGCAGTTCAAATGCTCCCAGCAGGCTCATAACTACAGCTTCAAAGTAATTTCTCTTTCAAATAATTTCTATCTACATGCAGTTCCCCACTCTTTCCAACTCATTCAGGCAAGTTCCAAATAATAAAGTTACAGATAATAAAGTAGTTCTGCATTTACTCAGATCAAAGAGAAGCCTTGGACGTAATACCTTTTTAATTCTCCTAACTGTGCTTTCATACCAAAAGGAAGCTACAGGAAGGGAGACTTCACATTAATTCCAAACTTTTTTCCTTTTTTCTTCTATCATTCATATAATCACTTGCTTTCTGCAAAGCTAATGTTCCAGCTTGCTAAAAATTCACATACTGCTCTGGGTTGCTAAACTCCCAAGTCCTGTCATAGCATGCATCTAAAGTAGGGAAGAGGATTAAGGCATTAACAAGTTGAACACGAGGTCCTTAAACAGGTCTGGTCTGGGAAATAGTCTGAGAAATATGTCTCTGGTAAGCAGCATTCCATCACTTCTTCCATACTAAATCCTACATACCAGCACTCACAACACAGCACCATGCAAGGCACGACAGTCACGACTGAAGCATTCATCTTCTTTGCCTGAAGAGCTACCTGTGTTTTTAGAAAAGCTGAGAAACTAAGCCTGACTTTTAAGGCACACACTACCTTACCATAGTTAAATTTATTATTCCCCATTGCAAAGGATCATCTCAAAACAGATGCAAGCTAAAAGTACAAGGAAAGACCTTTTTAGACACTCCTCCATTGCTTAAATTTTTGCTTTCCTTTTCTTCAAGTTCTCAATTCCTTCTGCCTGCCACAGAAACTTCTCTTTTGTGCCCCAAACCGTCTCATTCTTTCTGGACATCTAATTAGTGTCAGCTGCTGTTTGGAGAATGCTGTACCGTTCTCCTTCACAGTTTAGATAATACATCACCTCAAAACAGCAAGAAACACACTGAAATGGTCACTAAAGTATCACTGTTGAAAACTAATACACAAGCATTTTGCCCACAATAATCTTATGTTTACCACCCTACCCTTTGAACTGTAATTTAACTGGAGTGGACTGAGTTAACTGCCATAATTTACTTTTAACTGCAGCATGTTACTCAGCTACTTCCGCCTTTTTAAAAGCGTCCCAGGTAGCTCTTAGGATGCTGAAAAGAGCAAAGACACCATAAAGTACACTGATGACCTGAAAGCTAAACTGTTCAGGTCACATCTTACACACTCTTGCATCCTTTTAAATCTGCATTTGAAAACAAGAGAGAAGCAATCCTTACTGAGACTGGTACTGCCCTCTGGGAACTGGGATGGGGGGGAGGTGAGGGGGGGCACCTTTCAGAAACTCCTCCATGAAACAAGACCCAAGGTCTGAGCCCCACCACTCCAGCACACTGGTATATACAATAGCATTTCCAAATCAGTGGTATTCATTAAGATGGTATGAGACTCTGAAAGGATTCTAACTTGCTAAAATAAAAAAAGGAAATGCTTCTTGCCAGTAGACTCTCGCTTCTCTTTGAACAGGAAAAAAGCATGATGGAAAGGAAATTCATGTTTTGGAGGAGCTGAACAATAGAAATGACTAATCACCACTAAAGAATGCTTGAAACCCAGCCCCAGACCTTGAAAAGCAGCAGAAGGGAAGACTAGCCTTGAAGTGAGTTTGAGCTCATACACTGGCTTCAATCCTTTCCCCTCTTGCAACTTATTCCTCTACTGAAGTAATGAATCAAGGACTAGAGCCGGCAGAAACTTTTATGGTAAGATACACAGCTGAGAGTTTTGTGAGAAAGCAATTTTTTTCCACGTTTTGGAATGGTCCATTTTCCAGGACCAAATCTTCATCTGGAATGTACAGCAGTACAAAAGGGTTTTGCAGCTTCCTGAGAAAGTTCCTAGCCAAAGCTAGAAAGCAGAACTGCACCATAACATTTAGATACCTCAGGAACACATGCATGTAATGCTTGTCTCCAACCTGACTGCCTGCTTTACCTTAGCATGTATCTCAGTTTATCAAACCCCCACTGTAGTGAGAAAGATTTTCACTGCAGCAGCTCTCCATGTGCCTGAAGACAGTTATTTCATACTAAGGAATGCAGAAAGTATTTAAACAGACCAGCTTTCCAGTGAATTATCAGAAACTTCACAGAAGTCTTGAGGAAGGCAAGGAGATAAATGGAAATGTTAAGTGAAGCATGTGACATGGAAAACTATTGCAAATTTTGAAGTTTTCTTTTCTCCACATGGTCTGGAATATTTTACTTATCCAGATACACCTCCTCCTGCCTTTTTTGGGGGGAAGGAGAGGGAGGATGGAAGAAAGGAGGGACTGGGGAAGAGTGTGTTTTGTCTTTTGGTTTTTTATGACTTTCACTCTTAGGGTTCCCCACAGCACAAGTAAATGGTACTTCCAAAAGCCTTCTTCCCCAAAGATGGTCTGAAATAAAAAAACATGAGTTGTGAAGTCTGACCCCTACACATTTGCACCTGAAAAAAGACTTACAAGCAAATTATTTTAATCCGATGACTAGAAACATGTCTTGTTCATAAATAGCTGACTGAAAATACTGCACTGTGTCCCAGGATTTAATGGGTCAGAAAAAGCCTCTGCCAGTACTCCCCTGATTAGAACGAGCACAGACAGCGGTGTTTCAGCTGTCGCAGCAGATTTTTCCTCTAGCTCTAGAAAACTCTTTGCAAAAATAATTGCTAAAGCCTCAGAAAAGCACCAAAGCTTCACAACCATTTTCCAAAGCAGTCTAAAATTCCAATTTTCTTTTCCTTTTTTTTTTTTCCCCAAGCCGCACTCTGCACCCACACGCTTCAGAAGTCTGCATGTACAGCAGCATGCATCAGCTTCACTGCAAACAAGGAGTTGGCTGGCAGCTTGCTGAAGCAGAGGCAAAGCTGACAGGAGTAGGAAAAGTTTTGTCAAAGACAAATTCTGGAACAGGGCCATGAATAAAGCAACCTATACCAAGAACAGTCCACACTATTGTAAGAAATCTGATATCCTAAATATTTTGCCACTTTCCCGGCCCAGTCATTAATGCAGCACTGCTGAACATCATAATTACATGTTTCAGAGGAATTGCACCCCATTTCTTAGCCACAGAAGACTACAGGAAAAACTCAGACCTGGATTTAAATACCCCCAAGGCTTTTCTTTTCCTAAAGCCTAACTTAGAGATAGACATCAAGTTCGGCATTTCTATTGTGAAAGCAGCACAGGTCACATCAGTGCATGTAACACAGTTATCAGTATGACCCCAGCTTTCTATCAACAACCCATCAGTGAGGGGAAGAACACACATACAGCCTTTCTGAAAAAATCTTGAGGAGACTACAACACAGCCTGTAGCAAAACACTGAAATGTAATTCATTTCAAGGATAAATGACCCAACAGAATGGGCTCACTTGGATTCAGAAACACTTGCTAGACTTTTCACCAATAAAAAACAAGAACAAAAAACCCCAAAAAACCAAACCCATCCAAACAAACAAAAAAAAAACCCCAACCAACAACTGAAGCCTAATGGTGGCCACATAAGGCTTAAAGTTTAGAAAATGAGTAAGAACATCGGAATTGGTGCATGCCTATGAGCTAGTCAGTGCTTTTCCTCCTGACCTCAACCCTGTGTTCCCCAGTTTGTTTTCTTATGCAGTCTTAATAAAAGACTTGCACACCTACACGGTGGTAACATGATTTGCAGATTCTCAAGTTAAGTATCCAGTGAAAGCTGCTGGAGACTGAGTATTGCCTCTGGTAAAGGTGTGAACGGCTTCTTCTCAAAACATTACTAAAGGCTTACTTTCCCAAAACAAGGCCAAACTAGTCTGTTTAGACAAGAGCTCCCCCAGGGACTATTTTTAATCCATATGCTTATGCGGAATTTAATCTAGATGGCCTCTATGCAAAGTTATCTTCCCATCTTAGTTTATGTTGGTAAGTTTCTCCATATACATAAGCTTGCTGTGTCAGTATCAGTCATTTTCCAAATTCCAGTATTGCCAGACATAACTGGTGTCACTCAAAGTCTCAGGCAAAACCCCGAGTTCATGATTTCCAAGTTTACATTCCCGGTGGATTAAATGCATTCTCAAATGAAAAGCAGTTTATAAGTCACAAGAGATACTTAGTAGGTCACCTCTACAAAGTACGTAATCCATTAAAACAGAGAAACATTTGGTTCTGTCTGCAAGATTCTATAAACTTTACTTTTTGAGAGGAAGAATCCTTAAGGGGGGCACAAAGTAAGGAGCGGAAGAGGACAGCATTTTTGAACCATATTAATGAGTTAATTATTACGTAACATGCCTGTCAGTGAAATGACATTTTCGTTGACTAAGTACCAGGCAAGAAGTTAAATTATGCAAGAATCTTTGAATTAGCTAGAGGGTGCTTAAACCAGCAAAGATGCCTAGGGGCAAGTTCAAAGGTAGTTAAAAAAAAATAAAAAGGAAAAAATCTTTATAAGCACCATGATTTGGGGAAACTGGTGAAATAATCGCTTTCTGTGTGGAAAAATTCACATAAGCAGAGGATGCTAATACAAAGTTTTAAAAACTAAAAATAAATAAAAGGAGAATATTCCCCTTACAGAACTTAAAAATTTTTGTAATCCAGCCTATTCACAGTGAGATTTCTAGTTTTAAACTAATTGTGCTGATCCACAACAGCAAAACCCTACCAATTCCTGCATCGTATCTGTAAGATTTTTCCATTTAATTTTTTGCTGAAATACTGGAACCAAGTTATTTCTAAAATTGAAACACGATGTCCAGAAACAGAGAGGAAACCATTTCCAAGTCAAATAAGCACCTGATCCAATTCAAATTCCATGCCACACTCAGAGTTACATGTTCTTACTGATGTTGAGATTTTAGCATTGACAGAATACAGAGTAGAAATAGCTTATAAATTATCCAGTCTGTGTGTAAGAAGTCAGCATTCTCCTAGTCAGTGTTTTTGGGGGCAGCAGGGAAGAGGAATAGGGGAAGGAAACTTAAATCTGATCAAGACTGGTATATCAGAAGCTGAATATTCACCAAAGAACTACTTCTCATTCCAGTTTCACAACTTAAGTAATTTTTCTGATAGTTTTCTGTTTTGACAACATGAATAATTTTTCTCTTTGTCTCTCTGATAGTATGGATTGCTGAGAGCCTTTGAATAAAGTACTTTGACTGTCTTCACACCAGCAACCATTGGTACACCACTTAATATTGATGAAGTCCCCAACTAGATCACCAGTTCTGACACCTGATGTTACTGAAAGAAGTCCTCTGTCCACACATGAACATCAGAACCACTTGGACATTTCCCTAGACATTCACTACATAAGAAAAAAACCCAACCAAACAAAAGGTTCAGAAATCTGGGCAACACTGTTCCAGTCCAAACAGAAGTAAACAACTGGATTACCCATATGCAACTTCCAAATTACCTGAACTTCAGCAACTTGTACTGAAAGCAAAATACTGCCTGATCTTCAGGGGTCTGGACTGCATCACAGGCAAGAAGCCAAGCATGTTGTATAGCAGTCTGTCTGGAGACAGAGCATCAAGTTGAGGGCTTTGTGTCCATTGACCCATAAGAGAGGACAGGACTGAAAACAAGGTACTCCAAAGGGTACTAGCTACCAAAGTTACAAGCATGAGCACGACTTATGATAAAAATACTATCAAGTCTGCAAGCAAGTTGTTCTTGCTTAGCTTTCCTCCTCCAAATTTAAAAAAAAAAAAAAATCAGCTAGGCTTTCAAGGTTTTAAATTCTTCTCATCAGCTCCAGTTACGTACCACACACTGTGCCCTTACATATTTCTCAGGGAGGAAAACTAGGCAGACTTATAGGTGGGGACAAGACAACGGACAAATCCAAGCTCTCCCAGCCTGCCCCAACAAGGAGTTCGACAGACTGTAATGCTCCAACCTCCCAAAAAGATGCAGTTCAGTAAACGAGACTAGGACTACCCACAGTAAGGAAAGCTTCTGCCATCATCCTAGGAGATTAACATACAAACTTCCCGGTACTTGCCTAAAATCTGCTACAGCAACCTTCTCCTGGTCCCAAGGGAACTTCAGTTCAGAAGCTATACACTAGGCAGACAAGCCTCAAGTACTCAAGGCAACCCTTAAATTACCCACAGTAAGCAAAAAGAACACAGCAATAAATGTACCCCCCACCAAAAAAAAACTCCTCCAACCAACAACTAAAGCAAAAACCACACCCAACCCTCATTAAAACCAAACCAACAAACCAAAACCAAAGTAATATTGGTAAGCCAGTGGCACAGTGATACCTTCTTTCAATGTCTACCTAGAGGCTAATACATATGGAAGTATATTCTAAAGAGAAACTAAGAACACCTTCAGACTAGCAGTTTTGTTAACTATGCATTTCAAATATATCACAGAAACTTATGTTTCTGTTACATAGTTAAAAATAATTTCTGGTCATTTTCAGCGTTATATTATTTGCTATTGTCATGACTTCGAAGAGTTTAGCAAAGCAATTTAGGCCTCTTCATCTAATAGCACCAGAAACTGGGGAAGAATGGAAACAGACAAGAAGAGAGTCATTTCAAGAAATGCCTTCACAGAGTAACCTAAATTCTTTGGCAGAGCTTTTTCAAGGCTCTCTGATCCCCTGGAAAACCAGAGCCCTGCTCAGCCGCACTGCTGCAGAAGCCAAGGCTAAGGTGTTTCTAGAGAACTTCAGTCTAATTCAATGGTGGCTCTAGGACTACCTTTAAAGGCAGAGACTAAGGGCAGTTCCTGCTTTGCATTCAAAATTTCTCAATCTTTAGAGTCTTTGGAAGGGGTTGCAGTCTCTCAACAACACCTCATAGAACCAATCCAGCAAACCCCTGTAAAGGATGTTGTAAAGGCAACAGAGGCTGGAGGTGTGCAAAGTCCCTCAAGAACGCCCTTCAGGAGGTGCAGCCACCAGCAATAGGACCTCAGAATTATTATCTACTATGAATACAACTGCATTCAGGAAAGGCTCACTTCAGGATAACAACACAAATGGAGCATCAGAACTGCCTAGAGACGTGAATAGTTAAGGTGGTAAGATGAACGAGAACTTCCTTTAGCTTTTAGAATGATAAAGGAACAGCAAAGATTTCATTAATAAACAATGCTTTAACAAAGAATAATCTGTTTGTAATTTCAGAAAGAGTAGCTACCAGCAACAGATGCCACAGACACTTCTCTGTCAGGTGTTAAGGGACTCATTTATGTCAAGCATGTTAAATGCTAAAACCAAGTCAGCAGACAAGTATTTCTACCTGTTGCTACTTCAGCTCTCAAAGTCTCCTGTAGCCTAGCATGTGCTGATAGTCTGAAGTAAGACTGGGATGAAGCTTCAAAAATGATACAGAAAAACATGCTTATAACTGTAGCCAGTAGGGGTCATTTCAGTGTAAAAAATTGCAATGAAAGAATAGGCTAGAGACAGGAAGGAGAGTAAAAACATGAATTTCTACTCACACAGTTCTGTAACACACTTCCATTTCCTCCTCCCTGGACTGGGAAGGAAAGGGTTTGTATTGCCAACGTGCAAGATGAAAAAAAAAAAAAGCACAGCCTTTATTCTGTTAATGGATAAAGGCATGGCTTAATACCATTCACATCAGGCATCACCAGCCCAGCCTGTTGCATGTGTGCCTGTAAACTGCACAACTGTTTAGGTCATCACAATCAAAAAAACCGGAGCTATTCAACCTCATATTAGCGACCAGAGGCAGTACTATCAGTACCCTTTTATCCGTGCTGCCACCTCACGTGCAAAACATGCACCATGAAGAACAATATATTACTTCTGTTCCCTAGAACGAGGCAGTTTCCTGACAATTCATTAATAGGTAGTCCAGAACTATTTATTAGGCTTACAGTTGAGCTCGGTTCCTTTTCATTTATGAGAATGAAAATTAAATAGATAATTTAAAATAAGAAAATTAAATAGGAAAGTTATCTCCCTTAGTTATAGTTAACAGATCGTTATCTCCCTCCCCCGGGACTATTCCTATAGGGACAGCTGGAACTAGTTTCTAACCACAACACTAATTGAAACACAATCTTGCCAACAAATGCTTCATACTATTTTCAACAGTCGATGGGACGTGTTATGAGCTGAACTACAGCAACGTACAGATTGCATCACTTCAAAGGAATGAAATACTCCTAAACTGCCAGAGATGTCCATACTGTGATACAGTAAGGGAATTGGAACTTTAAGGCCTTTAACAACTGTAGGTTTTTAGTTCCTTTGACCATCAAGAAGGGGGAAAGCAATTTTAACCTAGCTTTTACTTGAAAACACGCAACAAAAGAAACTCCTGCAAAACCAGGTAAGTTTTCAAAGTACCTTTGCTTGTACTTTTCTATTTACAAAAACTTTTCCAATACATATGAAAAAGAAGAGATTACAGCAATGTACATATTCAGCAACATAGGTCTTCAAACCAAGGACTTCAAAATAGTTTAGGGTCATTTTAAAATGCTTAACAATCCATCTTTTAATCTAGATCTCATCCTACCCAAGCATCAGCTCCCGAGGCTGATGGCACAGGCGGGACACATTACCCTGCTCTGCTGTGGTTTGCAATTTATTTGTTACGGAGAAAAATAGAGTTCTAAACTAATAAAGAGTGCCAGGACAAAGGTCAGCTGCCCACTAAAAATGACCGGATTTAGCTTTCTTAAAATAGTGCATCATTTTAAATGCAAGTTTTTTGGACAGATACTGCCTCACCAGCTCTCTGGACTTTCTACTGCCCTCTACCCGCCGAGAGGAGACCGCCTCCGTCTCCTTTTCCAGAATTGTCGAAGCTCCCGCTCCGAATCACACATTTATACATATCCCAAACTACTGCTTATTTGTAACCTCTTTACAGCGCCATGTTTTCCCTCAACTTGGGGGAAAAGAGAGACTAAAAATTTGGCCTTCCATTAATTTATAATATATTAAAAAAAAAATCTTAGGAACCCTGATAGATAAAAAACTGAAGGAGGGTGAAGTCCTTTTGCATTTCATACCAATTCATCACCTCACAAGCAGACGGCACGAAGCTGAAGTGACTTTGAGAGAAGGTCTGCCGTAGGTATTTCCCCCACCCCCTTGATGCTCCAGCAGGGAGACAGACATCCCTTATCATTTTAAGCCGAGCAGGACAGGCAGAGAGATATTAAGTGACAGGAACAGGAAAGAAAACTTTATAACAGATGATCAGCCTTTGTTGCTTCTTTACACAAGAGGGAATCCGGAACAGGCATCATGTGTGCACGACTGACCTCCGCCGATCCCCATCTGCCAAGCCCTTCCCGAGTCCTTTATCAAGGAATTTTAGTTGGGCATCAGTAGCTGACACAAGATATTAGCAAACCAGTGACACGCTACGGAGAAGGGATAATTGGTAGAACCCTAAAGTTTAGGGTAAGAAAATTAAGCGCAAAACTTCTAAGTAGGAGTTTGTGGGGTTTTTTTAAGCAGGGAAGGGTAGAAGACACGCTCGCAGATGGGACAGGCGGGCGGGCTGCAAGGGAAGGAGGGCGCACCGGCGCCTAAGACGTCTTCGGTGCGCCCTCCTTCCTTTCCCACCGCCCATCGGGTACCCCCACCCCGGGGGATGGATGGTTTCCTCTCACCTTCGCAGACGCCCACTTCGTACTCGGTGATGGAGTCTCCGTTGAGCGGCGGTCGGATGACACAGCGCAAGCCCCGGTCGCAAGCCCCGTGCAGCCCATAGACTCCCCCGCAGCTCTCGTTCCGCTGCCGAGCGCACATGAAACAGCAACCGCAGATCCCCAGCACGATGCTACCGGGGCAGCTCTTCGGTTCTTCGCATTTAGATTCGTCGCAGGGTAAGCAGACGAGAGCACGCGTCCCCGACTCGCCCAGCAGCAGGGCCAGCAGGAACAGCCACCCCGCGGCCGCCAGGTGCCAGCCGCCGTCTCCGCCCGGGCGTCTCCTCCCCGCCGAGACCGCTGCCAGGTACATCCCAGCCGCCGCAGCCCGGCCTGGGCCGGGGGGAGCCCCTCGGAAGCCCCCTCGCCGGGCGGCGGACCCGAGCGTGCCGCGGCTCCTTCCCACCGCCCCCGCCTCCGGCCCCCCGAGGAAAGTTTCCTCTCTTGGCGGCGGCGGCGGCTTCAGCCAAACTTCTCCTCCGGGTGGCGGCTCCGCCTGCTGCCCCCTCCGGGAAGCGGCGTCCCTCGGTCCGTTCGTCCCTCGCCCGTCGGCTCCCGGTTGCGCGGCGGCGCCGTGCGTGCGAGCGGCTACGAGCGCGGCTGCAGCGGCTGCTGGCTCTCTGTACATCGCGTCCCGAATCCCGACTCGCCGCCTGCCTCAGTCTCGCCCCGCTCCAAGTGCGCCCTCTGCCCTGCCCCCATTGGGCGAAGCTGGCCGCCGCACCGCCCCAAGTGCCCGTCCGCGCCTCTCTCATTGGGCCCTGCCGGGGCTGGCCCGCCCCTTTCCTCCCGCGCCCCCCCAGCCCCAGATCCTGAGGCTGGAAGAGGCGCAGCGGAGGCGAGGAGCAGCCTGGGCCCCACGGCGGCCGCCGCCTCCGCCTCCCCCTGCACCTCCCCTCCCCCTCCGGGGCTCCGGGCGCGGAGCGGAGCGGGGCGGCGGCGCCAGACCGCGGGGACGGGCTGGCGGCGGCCCGGGGGACACCGGGGGCGGGGAGGGAGAGGGGCCCGCCAAGGGGG
>WEKY01001295.1:88970-111272 GCA_013390045.1 Picathartes gymnocephalus
TTGGTAGGCAGAGAAAGCATGTAAAAATCTGGAATGCTTACTTTCATTCTAAATCTAACTGCTCTCAGAATTTTGTACATATGTATTAATAATTTAGCTGGACTGTAACCATGACAATATTGATAGCATATGTAGAAAAAATAGGAAACAAGACTACTTACCCAGGAAACGTCAACACATAGAATATTATCATGATATTTGAAATTCTCAGATGTGAACAAGACATTATTTATTAATAGTGTTTCTTATATTATAAGCTATTACAGTTTAATTTTTATTAGTTTTTTTTTCCTGTTATACATTTGTCTATCAATAGTTGCAACCATTTAACAGTCGTGACATGTAAAAGGTTAAACCTGACAGTTGTCCTTTAGATTATATTCCTTTAAATGCCAAAGTGTGTCTTTCTATTTAAACCTTCTGCTGGGGAAAATATTCATTGAGGAATCCTGTTCACTTAATCTCAGATTCTTCGTAGGCATTGTATTTAAGAGCATTCAGAAGCAGACAGCGCTGATTTTCACTTCCTGGGAGCTCACTACAAAGTACTTAATATCTGATATGGAAATATTTGATTACATTGCAGCCATATTATCTGAAATTACTGTTTGGAGTTCAAATCAGAGAAATCAAGTGCTTTGTCTTTTGCAAAACTTCCCATTCATTCCAAAATACTATTTTATTTCTGCCTGTTTTCTCAGTTACTTTCCTGTTTTATTGTTCAGAGCTTTCATTCATTGCAATCAATACCAAGGT
Organism: Picathartes gymnocephalus; assembly: GCA_013390045.1. Taxonomy (NCBI): domain Eukaryota; kingdom Metazoa; phylum Chordata; class Aves; order Passeriformes; family Picathartidae; genus Picathartes; species Picathartes gymnocephalus. The sequence goes on from WEKY01001295.1 coordinate 89,727, forward strand.
GCACTACGGCTATAAAATGAGCTTTTTCAACAATTTGGGGATAGTGCAGACAACTGCTGTCACCTGTTGTGACATGTACTTCAGATGAGTGAGATGAAAGCTCAAGTTCTACCATGCGCTGGCAGTTTCTGTCAGGTGGGACAGGTTACTGATGACCTTTACTGCTGGATAAAACCTAAAGGAAATCAGAAACTGTCAATATGTTTGGTGAAGAGGGTCAGAGAAATGGTTCTTTGGTAGTCCTAGGACTCCATTTAGATGTATTTTTCTGCTTACTTCACAGCTACACTCTGTGCAGAATACTTCCTTTCTCTTTATTACTATTGTTAGAACAGCAAAAAAATCACCAGTATCTTTAAAAATCACATTGAAGTGGCCAATGTTAATGCTAGTCAAAGGACTGTTTCTATGTCTACATATATTTGTACGTCTTCCTTCAGGATAGATGAGGTTTAAAATGATACTGTTAAAATGCTCCAAATACAAAAACTGGAAAAATCAGCATTTACAAATAAATATAATCTCAACATAATATAAGAAAAAGGAGATAATTTCTATGGGCCTTCCCTTCCCTTCCCTTCGCTTCCCTTCGCTTCCCTTCGCTTCCCTTCGCTTCCCTTCGCTTCCCTTCGCTTCCCTTCGCTTCCCTTCGCTTCCCTTCGCTTCCCTTCGCTTCCCTTCGCTTCCCTTCGCTTCCCTTCGCTTCCCTTCGCTTCCCTTCGCTTCCCTTCGCTTCCCTTCGCTTCCCTTCGCTTCCCTTCGCTTCCCTTCGCTTCCCTTCGCTTCCCTTCGCTTCCCTTCGCTTCCCTTCGCTTCCCTTCGCTTCCCTTCGCTTCCCTTCGCTTCCCTTCGCTTCCCTTCGCTTCCCTTCGCTTCCCTTCGCTTCCCTTCGCTTCCCTTCGCTTCCCTTCCCTTCCCTTCCCTTCCACTCCCCTCCACTCCCTTCCCCTCCCCTTTTGCTCTTCTTTCTCTCTTCTTTCTCTTCTCTCCCCTACTCTCCTCTTCTCTCTTCTTTCTCTTCTCTTCCCTTCTCTCTCTTCTCCCTCTTCCTCTTTTTCTTTCTCTTTTTATTTTTTTTCATAAATGTGAACTGTTATGAAGAGATTTGTGATAGGCAAGTTTAAAAGAACACATTTTTGACAGATTTCACAGAATTGCAGCTATCTCCATTCACACAGTTCTGTGAAATTGAAACTGAATTTATAAAAAACTCAGAAAAAGATTTTTGTATTTTGAGTATTTAACAGAACTCATTTCTTATTTGAACAAACTCTGTTATGTTATGTATAAGTTCACCCAAAGATTTTTGGAATTATTTAAAGTACTGTCTGAAAGTGTAACCTTAGTGAAGAAATTGAGGCAATAGGTAAAAGATATAGTAGTAAATGAGGGAAGAACAGTAGCTCAGAAGAGAGGCTGAAGACAAGTTCCCATATACAGCATCCTCTGGCACCAAATACATAACACAAAAAAAAAGGTAGAGAGTGAATGTTGCCAGTTAGCAAAAGTGGTAGTTAATAGACTAAATTATCATTTTACATTAATTTACCCATATCATATCAGTCAACAAGAGCATATTCTGTCTGGGAAAAATTGACATTTTATGACATGTATTAAAATTCAGTATTAAAATAATTTGTTCAAATACCATTTTTCAGATGAAGAACATTTTGTAACAGATAATATAATTAAATTATCCAGATTCTTGGAAATAGAAGCATATGTGCTCAACAGATGACGTTTTTAGCTCAAGTCTCTTCTTTTTATATAAAAGCAAACAGCAGCGAATATAGTAATAACATACTTTCCAGTACAGGAGGTATGGAAACATGATAATACTGTGTCCCAGTGACCATTCACCTCCGTCAGCAAAATCAGCTGGAAATCTAAGGGATAATGAGACCATTTTTATACCCCACCAAGGCACATGAGAAAGCTGAACATCTTTACATGTATCCAAATGTACTCTGCATGATCACATGGATTCATGACAAGCCAACCATTATGAAATTCAGTCAGAAAACAGAAAATGAATTATTCAACACAATCTGAAAGAGTTTGTCTTTGAAGGGTGACACTCATTTCTGCTGCATTACACAAAGAACCTTGCTTGGGGGGCAAAGACTCTGAGGTGGTTTCTTCGTGTTCTTTTTCTGTTTATTTTTGGGTTTTGGTTTGTGGCAAATTTTTATTCAGCTGTCAAAGCAATTACACAGACAATAAGGCCATTGAATATCTCTATTTCTTGTCACCAACATTAAAATCTAGAAAATTGAATGGAACCCAATTCATCCACACTGGGGAAACTTTATTTTCGATTCTCCAAAGCTAAAATATAGCTTTTAGTCATTAGTTTGCCACTTCTAAAGTATTTTGGTTTTTAAGTACACACTGATAAAAGTCAGGAAGATGGAAAATTAGATTCCTAGTGGTATTACTGTCAGAGCATTTCCTCATATCAGACAGCCCAGCAAGGGGGGAAGTGTTGAGGAGATCCTTTCTCTACCTGAAAGGACTTAAATCTGTATTATCCTCCTTCTTGAACAGTGTACCACAGCACAGCACAGATGATTCTGGGCAGATCCTCAGTCTCTGTAGGTGGGGATGCATCCACTTTGCATTAAAGCACAACATTGAGCCCAGATGTCTTTTCCAGCCACCAACCACTCTATTGTCACTATGTGTCTCTCTTCTAATAGGTCTCTCACGATGGACAGTATCAGTTACAGGCATCGAGAAAGCCTCAGTCACAGTGTGTTAGGGAACAGTGAGAGGATAGGGCCACTCTAGTGGCACTTGATCAAAACTTCTCAAGGAGCTGGAGACCAGCATGCATCTTCCTTTCTCATCTGGATGATGTAGCCCTTCTTTTCTTTGCCTTTTCTGTCAATACATAAACAATAATAGGTTGAAACAGTCCATTATGTAGATATGTCAATTACTACTTTCCAATATTCTAAAATTGATTCTGCTAATATTACTTGGCAAATTCAAAGCAAACAAGTGACCATTTTCTGCATGCTTTGGTGACATCCTCCCAAAATGTTATTAATATATAATGCCAGTTCCTTGCAGCAAAGCCACTACAATAAGTCTAAATACACTCTAAATTATAGTAAACAATATTTCTTAACAAAATATTACAGAATGGTAAAAATAGAAGACACAACTCTACAAACAAAAACTGCACTGCATTACATTCCTACTATCCACGGAAAGCCATTTCCATTAGAATACTTACAGAATTATTACTACACAGAATAAAGCAGGAATTCATAGCACTTCATTCCTATTTCCGCCTTCCTAAGAAAAAATTATCATTCAGATAATCTTCCTTGATATAGTTGTTTCAAGTTACTCATAGACATGGTTAATTTATTTAATGAAGTCTGATTTCTTGCTGTTTTGGTAATAATTTGATCCAGTTTCTCTACTGTATTCTTTTGTGGCAGTCAGGTCTCCTTTACAGCAGTCTTCTCTTTTCCTGGCAAATTTTGGGTAAACCAAGCTGTAATGAGGTTTCCTAAGCTCTGGGTGTCATGCTGTCCTCTTTAGCTCTTTGCAGGACATGGTGATCTTACAGAAAGAACTTTACCCAGAATTACTGCCACACAAGAAAAGTAAAATAGGAGTCTGCTTATAAAAATTTTAAATTAAATACTACTGCCATAACTTTTCACACCTTCCCACCTGAAGCCTTTTCTCCCAACTCATTTGCTCTCAAGTAGAATCAGCAACCAGTTAATGAGTTTCTCTTAGAATAGACACCTCAAATGTTCACATTTTAAGCAAAAATACCTTTTTTTAATATAAATAATTTTATATATGCCACTGAGCAAGCTGAGCTTGTCTGGAAAATTGTCCTATACAGGAGAAAGACGGGTTAGAAACAAGGAGTCAAACTACCAATTTTAGTGTAAGAAGTATCAAAAGGAAAATATATTATCCAAGCTAGAAGCAGGGTCAATCACTGCCTGACAGTTTACAAACCTTTGGTTTATAATTTAAGTTTCTGAAGAAAATGATCTCTTAGGGCAGATAAATAGTAGTTCAAAATCAGCTGAACTGAAACATACTAGGTGTTATTTTAAAATTAGCAATAGTACCTCTAGGTTTTCAAACCAAAAGATCTCTTACCAATATTCCATCTTTGCAGAAGAAACAGAATTTCAGCTGTGTCATATGGTCTGCTTTTTTACCACTGAGTCACAGTTTCATTGACAATATACCCTGCTCTTGGTCCTATTTAATGGACCAAAACTAATATTTTCATTAATGAATACTGGTTTTTAAGATTTCTTTCTTCTGAGAATTCACAGACTGTAGTTGTGTCACAGGCATAGGAAAGAAAAATTCATTCATTGAGACTGGAAAAAGTACACTAGCAGAGAAATGGTATCTAAAAATTTCCAAAGTGCCCTGGTTAGTTAAGGAATTCTGTGTTCAGAAGTTCTACTGAAGAACCTACATCCCATGTGACTTAAACAAGGCACAGTTTAGATTTTAAATGTATATAGGCTATGAATGTATTTTGTGCAAAACCCAATGTTTGTATTGATTTCAAATCAGGCTCTAGTCCTCAAAGACAGCCAGGCTCTGTTGAGGTTTACTGGAGTGCTACCAGGTACCCACGATTACCCAGTTTAAGGGACTTGGTGGGACCATGCTATGGCCTGGCCTATGTGAGGGCTTTCTTTTCATGGAGGCAAGAAGAGCAGGAATATGGGAGAGAAGGGCTAACTTACACAGTTGCCCAGCTATTCATTTAGGATCCAGTCAGGGCACAGTTCTGCACTGGAAACTATTCCTATAACTATAGCTTATATTTAAACCTTTCTCTTTTTCCCTTTTAAAAAGTATTTGGTGAGCACACATATGTACTGATCCTTGGGTCCCAGAGGATTTTTCAGGAGTCCCGATGTCCCTTCGTGGTCGCCAGAACAGATGCTTAATATAGGCTTAGGAAGTCTAAACACTTTCTAGTAGAAAAAAAAAAAAAATAGCCCTGAGATGAATTCTATAGGTGAAAATAGCATGTCATTTTCGGGAACTTTCCTCTTATTTTCAGTGGTCTTTTGTAGGCCTGAAGACTTCCTTTGAGGAAAAGCAGAACCGGGGAAGTAGACCTACCAGTACAAGTTCTTAACTCACATTAGCTTTGCCCTGAGCTAAACTATACATTTAAACTACAGAAATTTCAATGACTTCCCAAATTTTGTTTCTGGGACTGTCTCAACAAGAGAAGGATAATACAATTTTTGAGAGAAGTAGATCAAAAATGCAATCAGAAGACATGGGATTGTTATGTGTGATTGCTGCTCCTAGACCCTGATGAACCCTCTGAGAGCCCCTTGGACTGGGCCCACTGATTGTTCTGTGGGAACGCAACCCTTCGTTCTCCCTACAAGACCAATACAGCGGAAAATCTGCTAAAACTTTGCCATGGAATTTCTGTCCCCCCTGAAGGATTTTCCAATACAGGAGTAATCTGGACAGTTAATGGCTTCTTACCTGAGCTTTAACTTAGGTTCAAAAGCATATGAATGCTCTCTTGGGTGGAACAGCAGGCTACTGGAGGATATGAAATATTTCCTAAATGGAGGCATTTACCGAAGCCTCTGTAGGACTTCCATGAATCCGTGAAAGCCAAGCCTTCTGAAAATTCTCATGTTAACTTATATAGATGTTTTAGAAAAGGAGACATGGAATCCCATACCTCATATACATTAATTTTCCATCCAGCAGAGTAACTTTGGCCATCCTGTACTTCAGTGAAAACCACCTCTGTAAGCAGAGTGTTACTGAATAATGGAAAGTTTCATTTCCAAAATATAATAAAATTGCAGGAATAGTGAAGGAAGTGAACATTACTTGCACTTATGGTACACTCATTTATGATTTTATGAATATGAATTTGTGGTTTCCTTTTATGCTGCTGTTCTGTATAAATGCAATCTACCTCAGCATTTAAAACTGGATTTAAATGTTTCTTTTGTTTCTGCTTTTGAGCCTTTTACAGAATAATTTTGTTTTAATGTTAGTATTATAAATGTTTATGCATGGGCCTAGTCCAGTTACCTCTTAACTTGGTGGAAAGATTCCTTTGATGTTGATGGGAGCTGGATCAAGTGAATACATTAGTATACAAAATTGTTAATGATCCATAAATTAACAAAGATATTCCTGTCATCTGATTTTCCAATGTAGATATATTACCTAAATCGAGTAGTTCCGTAAACAGTGGAATTAATGAAGCCTTATTTTATATGATTTTTTTTCTGAGGGTGAATTTCCATGTGGATTCTCCTGTGCCTAACCATGTTTGCACTCACACTGCAGCCTTTGCTGCCAGGACAGCAGTGTCTGTATCCCCTTGACCTTTGAGGCCAGTTATTTTCATGAGACTTGTTGGAAATGTATACAGATGAGTCTTCCAGCTCCCTGTTGAATTTGGGCTGAAGTAGCCAACAGATTTTCCAGGGGCTGGCAGATAGGCAATGCGAAAGCTTGCAAATGCTATAGCTGCAAGCCATATTCCTGGGGAAACTGGACTAAAAGTAAAGGAATGCACACACTGGACTTTGTATCATCAGACTTTGATAATATGCCAAAGGAATGGTTAATAAGAAACCACAAAAGTAGACTTAAAAGGAACAAGAAGTAATCTAAATTTTAATAAGCAACACAGGAAGCCTGGTTATCCCCGTAAGCACATCTCAGCATTACACAACCTCATGACTTCCCAGGGGAGGCATCTTGTTCCACTGAGACCCCAATGCCTCCCGGAGCTTCCCAGCATACAGTTGGTATTTGAAATATTTATGGTACTGCTACATGCCTTTGGGAGCAGTTGACTCCACCAAGAATTAAGACTTTCTTTATAAGCCGGAATAGGATGGGAACAGACCTTAGCTTGGTTCTCTCTGCCCTTTGGTAAGCAAAATAGGGAATGATTTTACTTAATTTCTGGGGAATGTACTCTTAAGAATGAGGAAAGAGTCCTTAAACCAGCTAGAAGAGGGAAACGAAGAATTCATAGTGTCAGACCTTAGAGTCTTCTTTTCATTCTTCATTCTTACCATCCTTCTAGTCTCCATTTTCAAAAAGACTGCTGCAGAAGTAATAGTAAGTATACTGACTATTGGAATTGACCTTGCTTCAATTATTCTTGGAGAAAGTTGATCCTTACCTTTTTAAAAAGAATTGATTAATAATTAATAATTGAGAACATATTATAACATTCCATCCAACACATTTCCTCATTTTGGAGTAGATATTTTTATGCTGCCTCCCTGGGGCCCAGATATGGGATATTACTGGGAGGCTCCCTGAACTAATTCAGCCCTCTGATTATTACCCTATGCTGGTTGTCCACATTGGCAGTGATGAGCTTGGTGAGAGAAGTACTGGGATAATCAAAAAGGACTTCAAGGCTCTGTGTCAATTGGTTGATAGGACAGGAGTGCAGGTGGCGTTCTGCTCACTTTCTTTAGTAACAAGGATGGATGATCAAAGGAACAGGAAAACTCATGTTTTCAATAAGTGGTTAAAAGGCTGGTGCTCATCAGCAAGATTTGGGTAGCAGAATATCCCCCCTGTAATCCAGGAGGACGCAGTTAGTGATCTGCTCAGCCACTTGGATGCTCACAAGTCTACAGGACAGGATGGGATACATTCCAGGGTGATAAGGAAGATGGCAGATGAGCTTGCCAAGCTACTCTCCATCATTTATCAACAGTGCTAGCTCACTGGGGAGGTCTCAGATGCCTGGAAGCTGCCTAGTGTGATGCCCATCCACAAAACAGGCTGAAAGGAGGATCTGGGAAACTACAGGCCTGTCAGCCTGATCTCAGTGCCTGGCAAGGTTATGGAACAGATCATCTTGAGTGCCATCACACAGCACCTACAGGATGGTTGGGGGATCAGACCCAGGTAGCACAGGTTTAGTAGGGGCAGGTCGTGTTTGACCATCCTGATCTCCTTTTATGACCAGGTGACCCACTTGGTGGTTGCGGGGAAGGCTGTGGATGTTGTCTACCTGGACAACTGGCAGTCCATGGCTTGGACAGGTGCACTCTTTGCTGGGTTAAGAAGTGGTTGATGGCCAGGCCCAGGAGTGGTGGGGATTGGTGCTGCATCCAGTTGGTGTCTGGTCACTGGTGGTATCCCCCAGGGATCAGTGTTGAGCCCAGTCCTGTTTAAGATCTTTGTTGATGATCTGGTTGAGGGGATTGAGTCCACCATTAGCAAGTTTGCAGATGACACCAAGTCATCTTGCACTTGGGTGCAAGTGCAAGTGTTGATCTGCTGGAGGATAGGAGGGCTCTGCAGAGGGCCTTGGACAGGTTGGATCGATGGGCTGAATCCAACAATATGAGGTTCAACAGTACCAAGTGCCAGATCCTGCACTTTGTCCTCAACAGCCTCCTGCAACACAATCAGTTAGGGACAGAGTGGCTGGACAGCAGCCAGGCAGAAAGGGACCTGAGTGTACTGATTGACAGCAGGATGAACATGAGCCAGCAGTGTGCCCAGGTGGCCAACAAGGCCAATGGCATCCTGGCCTGTTATCAGCAATAGTGTGGCCAGCAGGACCAAGGAAGCAGTTCTTCCCCTGCACTCGGCAATGGTTAGGCCATAATTTAAGTTCTGTGGCCAGTTCTGGCCCCTTATTTTAGGAAGGATGTTGACATGCTGGAGTATGTCCAGAGAAAGGCAGTGGAGCTGGTGAAGGGTCTGGAACACAAGTTCTATAAAGAGTGGCTGAGGGAGCTGGGATGTTTAACCTAGAGAAAAGGAGACTCAGGGGAGACCTTGGCACTCTCTCCAACTCCCTGAAAGGAGGGGTAGCCAAGCGGGGGTTGGCCTCTTCTCCCAGGCAACTAGCAACAGGACAAGAGGATGCAGTCTTAAGCTGTGTCAGGGGAGGTTTAGGTCGGATATTAGGGAGAAATTCTTCACAGAAAGAGTGACTGGGCATTGGAACAGAGGATTCACATTTATTCTTTGTTCCAAGCAGATTTAATATTTTAACTTAAATTCAAAAGAAAAATAATGAATGAAAGGTAAAGACGTGTCTCTGAAAATGTTCAGTCATCTCCTCTTCTCACAAATCACTATTTACTAGAACTCTACCACTGCCATCGAGATTACTTTAAGAGACAGAAAGAACAGTCCTGAAATAAGACAAATGAATGTGCCAATCTAAGGAACATTCAGGCAGAATCATCCAAATTATAAATCTTTGAGAATATAATTTCTACATCCTCAGTAGAGTTTGTTAAAGTCGTACTGATAAAGGTCTCAAAACTTCTCATTTGCACTTTCTGACTAAAGACTTCAAGTGGGTGTCATTAATTTTGTGCACACATGTTGTGTAATCTTCATTTGGCTAATTTATATGCCTAATTTATGCCATATCCCTTTCTGCCATTTAGAGTTTTAGATAGATGGTGGATGAAGCAAAAGAGACAGAAAGAAGAAAGAAATCCTCTCTTTTACTTAGTTTTACCAAAGTGAGATCTGCAAAAGCTTTACTTTGCCAGGAACTTTTGTGTACCGTAGAACAAGACTGTTACAGTGCATATGTTCAAGTAGGTCAAATCAAAGTTCTTTAATTCATGACATTTTATCATTTTGCTACTTTAGTGTACTTTTAAGACCATTTTTATTTGAAATCAAGTGCATCTGATTGCTTTAAAATCTACTACTTCAGTTAACAGACCATAATTTACCTGTGACTTACATGAAAAGGTTAATCCATTGTTGTTCTTTAAAGAATGTTAGAACTCATGCTGTTCTAGGGAATGATTTATATCCCACTGGATGTTCAAGAGGGTAATTTTTCAAAACTCTATGTTGGTGTTTTTTTTGCAAATGTTTTTCTGGTCATAAAAAGTAACATGGAGAATGTTATATCCTGAATAGGTGTTTTATTGTTCATTTAGTAGAGTATCATCTTATGAAATTGTTGCCATATTTTTCTGACTGCGTATCCATCCTGTTACAGACTTCCTCCCAAAGTATTTTTTGTGGGGCTTTTCCACAAGATGAATGTTTAAAGAGTTTGAAATCAATACTTCATGCTCTGGCATGTAGGTGGTAACCAAAAATCTCTTCCAAATTTAGCTATATGTTTTGTAGCACCTGTTTCACAAGTTCTTGGAGCTTGCTCCCCTTATGGTTGAGTATTAGCATTTACTCCAGTAGATAAAATATCTGGTCTGGTTTTTGTTGGTAGTCCCATACAACACCAACAGCTGTACTACTAGAAGAAACAAACATCAGATGACCATGACCTACTGGCCCACAGGTCCTTCTTGTCTTACTCCTTTGGCTATTTCTATTAGACTTAGGAGTTTACTACTGTGGGTAAAGTGGGGAGGATGCAAAGGCTGTACTTCCCTGTGTGATTCTGGTAAAAGCAACAGGAGACAGAGAAAGGGTTTTCACCGTATGGCTTTCACAGATGTCTTATGCAATCCTCAGCAGTTTTATTGTTTGTACCATAGCATGCAGCTGTCTTGGGAAAAGGCAAGGGAAGCCAGTGAGCCTGTACAGTCTACCTCTGCCACTGCGGAGGTCAGAGCAGCTCAGGTCTGCATTGGGCAGTGCTTCATTTGCCGTGGCTTTGTGAGGCTGTGAAACATCTATCTTTAGCCACGGACAGTGTTCTGAGCAGCAGCATTTGAGGCTTAGCAAGCAAGCATTTTAATGGAGCACTGCAACACTTACAGGGACCAGGACTGCACACATGAACGTTTGTGCTGTCTAATGTGACAGCTCACAAGATCAGAAGAGTTTATGTGGAAATTCTTAGTTAGCAGTCTATCTTCTGCTTATGAAATGCTCACAAGTGCAATGGTGGCTACAAATTTTGCTTCTTGATATTTTTTTTATTACAGTATTTCACAGTAAGTGTCTATTACATCCCTTGGAAAACTGATTTATGAGACTCTTGAGGTTTAAGTTTTAAGATTCTTTAGTTTACCAGAACAGAATACAAATATTTAGCATATTTGAGAAACAGGGACAGAAACTTAAACTTTGCTGGTACATACTTGATCATGATTGAGCAGACTGACAGTCTTAGTATTTAAAAGGAAAATTGCTCTAACAATTACCAGTGACCCTGCAATTGTCTCCTATTCTTTCAATTAAAAATAAATATAAGCAATGTAGTATTTTCATTAAGCATTTTAAAGCACTTTACAGAAGAAGTCAAGATAATAATAGAGAAATTGAGGAAAAGCAAGAAACAAAGGAAAAGAAAAATATAATCCCCCAGTGTTTTTCTCAGTGTTACCAGGTAGGTAATATGAGTAGTACATGCTCCCACTATGGCACATGAAGGGACAAAAAGGCAGATACGTGTGTTGATCTTGCTTTACACCCCAGTGCAAAGCTAAAAACTGGGCAATCTTATGCTTCTCCTTTGGAGGAAGGAAGCAACATATTCTACCCCTTTCTTCCCCTTTCATCTCAGGATGAAAACCTGGGAAAAGTGCTCTGTACTTGCTTTTTACAGGCATAGGCTAATCCTTAGCATATGGTCTGAAATGAAAATACTTTGCTGAACTTAATATTAGCTTCTCAGGTAAAGTTAATTTATTACTTCTTCTACACCTTAAAAAAAAGTAAACAAATTCCTAATGTTCAATGTACAGCCATTATTTACTATTAAGATTCCTATATGCTTGAACTGGTAGTAATTTTTTTCCAGTATTATGAATCTTCATTTGGCACAAATTGACTGTGTTCAATCTATCCTAATGTGTTCTAGGTTATCATTGCCTTTGCAGCTGAACTTTAACACTGATTCTGAAAAAAAAAAAAAGAGAAGTGCAAAGGCAACTGTTTGTAAGGCAGAGCTAGATAGAAGTTTTATCAGAGTAAGAAGTTCAGGATTTCACCTTCTGAGTAGCTTTTATTTTCAAGGCGGTTTCCCAGAAGCCACACAGAAAAGGGAAACAAAGCTAAAAATGGGACAAGGTCAGCTGGATATAGAAGTGACTGTAACAAACCTCAAATAGTTCTGTTATTTTTGTTTCAGCTAAAGTTCACAGAATATTTATTAAGAATCTAACCTAGATATTTACACAGGAATTGGAAAGAACAACTTTCTAATGACTGCCCAGCAGGAAGGTTGTATTCATAACTGGTGTTAACTTCATACTCAATGCTGACAGATTCTGGTTTAAAGATTCAAATATTGGGAAGCATCCCTCTACTAAGGGTATAACATATTAGAAAGTAAGAGATTGGAGAAATATTTTGAGCCCATTTTTTAATTACTCCTTTCTTGGAAATATGTATATATATATATGTACATATATACACACGTGTGTGTGTGTATATATATATATAATATATTCATGTAAACACATGTATTTTATTAGAATAAGACATGGCTCTTTTTCATTTTAAGGGCTTCACAATCAATGTAAGAATGTCAGTTCTTATTTAAACAAGATCAAATGCAGATAGTGCATATTTTCCAAGCAGAAATTAATGGGTTCAAATCAATTGTTAGGGCTAATTTATCTCAATTAAAGAAAGACACTCTTTTTACTTTAGACACTCCTCTTCTAGAAGAAACTTACTCCATCATAGATGGAGCAAATACGTGCATGCCTAGGGTGTCTTCACGCGGGACTTCACCCTGCCCCCCTACCAAAAAAAAACCAAAAAAATCTGCTCAGAAACACTGGGTATCAGATAACATAAGTCACAGAGGTACTCAGAATTTCCTCTGTTGCTAAGAATAGACATTACTGTTAGAGGTTTCTCTGAGAAGGTGTCTGCAAATCAGAATTCATTTTCTGTCCAAACTAAAATAGCTTAAATTTATTTGTTCTCCTAGAAGGTGTTACTTTAAAATGAGAAATACTGAATATCCCAAGTTGATGTTTACTTAGATGTTTTAGATCTGGGAAGACTTAATTTAGATAATTTCTACATTTTGTTGCTGGTGTGCATATACAAAGAATATTCTGTCATTCTGACTTTCATTTTTGTGATGATTTTATAGTTTATTTTTCACTGTCGAAATATACAGATATTATTTTCTTTTATGTGCATTTAAGTAAATATTAAGGCAATATATAAAATACATAATCAGCATACTGGGAACACAGGTATACTCTATGCTTGTAATGAAGGCTGCTGTCCATTCTTCTGAAAGACGACACCTGACAATTCTTGCGACGTGGAAAATACAGAGGTTTTAAATAGGGATACAACTAAAATGCAAAACTCAGCCAAGGGCAACAATATCCCTTGCAGACTGTTTTTAATAGTCTCAAACTGCCAAATCCTTTAACAACAGAATTAAGTCTAACTGACAGCTGAGGGAAAGCACACCTGATATTTAGAGATAAACATGTTTCATTTTCAGTGTCATAAAAAGGTAGGCTAGATCTAACCTTCAGCCTGGATTCAGAATGTCATGATACAAAGGGAAATGCAGTTTATTTTTATTCTATCTTGGTCATCATCGTACTGGCTAAGTCAGGAGCTGTCTCTTAAAGTCTTTCTTAAAAAAGGGAGCAAGAAGGCAATTTAATGGCATCTAACTGCAAATATACCACACTAGTCTTCATACTTCGTCACTAATCCTAAGGACCCTGTAAAGACAGGCCACATGGAGAGCAACTCAGTGGGACTACTCTTATTCTTAAAAACATGAATGTGTTAAATTTGTTCACAAATTATGGTTCTTATTGTATGATTAGTGAAAGCTCTCGATTCTCATTGCATAAAATCACAGTAATGCACAAAGATGGGGACTAAGAGATGAGCTCCTTTTTTTCCATTTTACAATGGGTAAACTTAGGTGCAAGAAGATGGAGAGTCTGGTCCAGGCTGGGCAGGGAAATCTTGGCCAATCCCTGAACTCTTAAGTTTCATCTGGGTACATTAACTGGACAGCTGTAATTTTAGTTTCAATAAAAAAGCTATTTATTTACTAATTCAATGTAATGACAGTTGACTGAAGGATAATCTTCAAGTAATTTGAAAAGAGAGGCATTTTTTACTGCTGTCCACCTTAAAAGAGCATGAGTAAATTAAACAATTAGAACTGGTTACATAGGTAAGCTAAAATCTAAACATAATAAGACACTGTTTTCAGCATTTCAAAAGAACCAAATACAACACATCAGCAGCTTCAAAATCCTTTTGAATAAGTGCACTCAGAAACAACTAACTAGCAAACAAAGCTTTTATGAAGACAGTGCGGTCAGTGAACTTTTGGCATGCCAATTCTATAAAATGTAGACCTCTAGAAATATTCCTCACATTTGAGTAAGTAGAAAAGAGCCAAATTTAGCAACAGATGCTCTGGATGGGGCATGATGATTTGCTGCTTTGGACCAAGTTTGACAGGCAAGAATTTCTGTAAAAAGAAAAGTATACTCCTTATGCATTGTTAAAAGGATGTAACTTTTCTTACATTTTGAAGGATTGAAAATAATAAAATGATCAGAATCTCAGAGACCAGAGAGATGATTTTATCAGATTGCTTTATATTTAGGTGAAGTTCTATTCTTTTCAAGTAATACAGACACTGATTAAACAACATCCCGTATCATGTGATAGCTGTTCTATATCCTAGCATTTACCATAGTTTCTAGGCAATAAAGCTAATTCTATTGATAGCTAGATCATCTTAGTCTAATAGAGTGGGTGAAGTAGTACAGAATCACAGAATATTTTGATTTGTAAGGGAGACACAAGGATCATTGAAGTCCAACCCGCTAGCCCTGCACACGAAGGCCCAAGAATCATATCATAAGCATTACATAAAAATGAATGTCCTTTGAAAATAAAAAGCCTTGGGTTTGGGATTTTTTTTTTAGCTATTGATTTCATGTAAATATGCACATCAAGATTTATAGGAGGAAAAAGTACTTCAACCTCAGTAACAACAAAAGTGATCAGAAATAAGTAGGTAACTGTATCTCATTATCTTTGGTGAATGTCAAAGCAGAATCATCATAGTTTCAGCAAACATAGTGTTGGAGTGTTTCCCCTCCCATATCTTTCAGACGGGCGATTTTACACCTCCAATAGGAAATCTTCATGCTCAATGTAGGATTGTAAAAATGCCATATGAGAATATTAATTATTAAAAAGGATAAGGGCATCAAGGTGGATTGATTCTACTAATATGATAAAAACTGCTCTGTTAACAAAATCTATTTAAAATTGCACTAACAAAGTTGATTTTCTAGGTTTTGATTCAGGAAAGTGATTAAGCACATGCTTAAAGTTAACTTTCCTGAACTGGAGGCCTTAAAGAATTAATATGGGCCTCTCAAAATGGGATACAGGATATTCTTAAATCTGCTAGGCTCCCAAATAAAACAGGACAGGAGTTATAAGATGATGTCTAACAGTGTCTCTTGTACCACCAGAACCACTAAAAGAATCACAACAGCAAAGGCAAAGCCAGAGATACATCTACACCTGGTTTCAGCTCATGACAAGAACAATCCTGCCTTCTTGGTTTTGCTCTTTAATAGCTCTCATTTTGCTCAGAATTCACAAAAAGTTGCTTGTACCATCTGAATATATCAATTTTTTCAATAAATTTTGTTGCAAGTTTGAATTGTTTCAGCACTTTTTATTTTGTCTTCCTTTCTAATTGCATACTTTAGAGTTACATAATCTATTTGTTTGATTTCTGAACATCTTTATTTTAGATGTTGCATGGATTCTTAAAATAGGAAAGATATTGTGTATGCTTGTGTCACTAGAACATTGTACAGCATATTGTTTCATTAAGAATGGAAATGTTGCAAACTTTGCATGGCAATCACTGCAATAGAAGCCCTTGTTCACTCTGTTTAAATTTTTTTCCCCACTTGGTTTCCTATTATTAGATAACTTTTTTATGATGTCATGGTTCTCATGAAACATTCATAGGGTTAAGACGTTGGTATGAAAGATACAAAAAATAACATGTTGATATAAAATCAAAATGCAAACTCTGGGTAGCATACTTCAGATCCCAATAGTTGAAAATAGAGCTGCAGCAGTAAATGAGGGGGAAAAATAATAGGGAAAGGAATTAAGATTAGACAGCAAATCAAAGCTTGTAGAATCTGTTTAAAAGGACAGTGATGTTCCTTACCGGCATCTATTGATGTAACTAAAATCAGCTCTGTGTCATTTTGATAGACATAAACATTTAATTCAAATGACAAATGTAATTTTTTTTCCTTGAGATTTAGCCAAAACAAATAAGAGTGCCCTCCCCAAATTATCCTCAATGATAATGCATTCGATGCATTTTAAAATTCAATTATAATTTGCTCAAGTATCATTATTTGATATTTAAACTACGAACTGGTATGCTTAATTGAGTAAGCATGGTAAGCCACACATTATTCCTGTTACGTAATAAGATGAATGTGCAAGCAGGTATTAATAAAATAATGAATGGTTTAATGTCCACTTCTATGAGCTCAAGCCTGCAGTTTTTAAGTTCAGCAAACATGAATACCCCAAATTTAATTGCTAAATATTCCCAGAAAATTCGTGCTGGGGCTGTATTTATTTATTTATTTTTAACATGGGTGACTGAATAATTGTTGAGTTTTTGCAACAATATCCTAACATGCTTTTTTCCTTGTTGTTGTTGGTTTGTTTTTCTCTCTTGTTTTTTGCCTGATCACTGTACTAGGCACAAGCTCAAAGCTATTTACGGGTAAAGACACCAATGATGAAACAAAAACCAGAATACAGAAGATATAAAAAACTTCTTAAATATTTTATGATACTTTGAAAAAACAGAAAGCAAATTCAATTGTTCAGACCAAGATACTGAATTTTGCTAAATCTGGAGATACAGTAAGGATAGACAAATTACTCAAAAGTGAAAATTTGCTAGAGCTTTTGAATCCCCAACAATCTGACTTCATGTAATTATTGTAAAGTAACTATGCATTTCTGTGAAATGTAAGGACTGAAATGAATGAAAAATGTGGAAGAATATATATGGAAAAGAAAAATGGTCATTTTGGAATATATCTTTTATCATTGGTCTTTTATACAGAAATTTGTTTTCCTTTACTGTAAAGCTGTTGAAGAGAGAAGAGAAATGTACAAAGCCTAGGAAACCTAGGCACTCCTAATCATCGTTCAGAGTACCTAAATTTGACACCAGCTTTGACTTTGATATCACTGTTTTAAAGTTGATCTAATACTGATGCCCTGGAAAAGAGCAGTCCTGTCTTTTCCCTCTCCAAAACTGATCATTTCTGCCCACTCCCTTGCAGCAGCTACAGTGACTTTTTCAGTCTCAGGGAGGTCAGGTCAATGCACTGATGTTGCTTAAAACTCATTATATTCTTCCAGGGTTAACTTTAAATTGATTTACCTTGGTAATAGAAAAGAAGCAGCAGAAATGTGGTGAAAGCTGGATCATGCATCTCAGCATCAAGCTGTTTTTAGATCAGCTTAAATTCATCATGAAACTGATCTTCAAGAAGATGTCTAAGAAATACGATATGAACAGGCTTTGGTTTCCCCACTTCAATAAAAAATGCTGATGATATGAAATTTCTCAGCCAACTCTGACTCGGGCTTTTATTCACTTTTCCTTCTTGTTTAATGACAGGGGACATAGAGAACATTTTTCACTGTAGTTTCTGCTACATCTGTTGAATGTAAGTTCCAGAATCATATTTACCTTCTCTTACTTCCTCAGCTATAGTCCCTGTTTTCAATCACTCACTTTACCATGGTGCTGCTCTTTATATCAGTGGTAGATATTGCTGTCAAGACTTATATTTATACATATATTTTCCTATTTAGATCAGAACTCATAGTTCAATGCATAATAGCAAAAGAGATTCTGCTTATCATGCTCCAAAAAAACCTCTTAAAACCTTCTCATATTCAGGCTCAGAGGTAATCCTTTCCCAGAATGTCTTTCCTAGACAATAAGTAGCACCATTTTCTTCAACATCACACATGCCTCTGATATCACTCAGGCTTCTCTGCAGCTGTGCTGTAGTGCTGTTCTTAAACCCACAAATGTTTCCATTATAGTGTCTCTGAATATGCCATTTCTTTCTACCCTGTGAGACACCTGCTACATCTCAAAACTTTTCTTGTTTTTAATGTTCACTAATATTTTCTTCTTTTTTTCCCCTCTAAGGTTGACAAAAGGAAGGAGATTCATGGAAAATTCTGCTGCAAAGGCTGGTTTTCTCTTTCTTGTCTTTGACAGACTCATCTGTTCCTGAGCATCAACATGTGGCCTCCCTGTTCTTCAACCCTGCAGAGCAGTGGCCTGCTCTTCCCACTCAGGCTTCCTCCTGTGTCATTTCTCCCACTCATCTCTTCAGATCAGGTTTAAAATCTTGCCTCCGCTTCCTGTCACGTTAAGATCCTAGCATCTATCACCAACCTGGTAACATTTTGGAATACGCCTTTCCAAGTTTGCTTTTCACATAGTGAGAAGGCCATGGGTTGTCCCTGTGAACCTGTGCAAAGTTACCATGTCATCTGCCTGTAAACATTTCCTTAAAAGTCTCTTGGGTGACATTTTCTGCAAATCTCTTGAAAGCAGCCAGATTCTGACAAAGGCTGTCAGTCCATCATATTGATCAAACTGGCCTTACTGTTTCTTGAACTTCCCTGTTTTAACACCTGTACTACAAGGGACTTGCTGTATGTACCCTTAAATTTAAAGGCTTTGGAGAATGGGTTATTTTTCCTGCTTTTTTCCTATGGTACAGTACTTACTACAGAGAAATCTCAGCTATGACAGAGGTTGTGGCTGCTATGGTAAGAAGAACCAATTATTATAATAAGTAACAATTATTAATTTGAGCATATAAAAATAGTATACCATAACCACACTCTAAGTCTCTTATTATTGCTCTAGTATTACATTTGTGACCAGACAAATGTTAGTGTCTTATCAAATTAAAAATTGATTTATCTATTTTAAAATCTCTTCATTCTTTCAACTAAAATATTACAACAATACAAAAACGTTGGTAGAGTTTCTGTACTTTCTGAAAACTGCAAACAATTGAGAATGCGTTTTGGGACAAAAGTCACTGGATGGCACACAAAGAAGTGGCTTTTTTTCACTTCTCTTGGTACAGCCCTTAGTCACAGAAAAGGGCCATGAATGGCTATGGAAATTGCTGCTGGTATTATTATCATGGTAGGAATTATACAACATTTTATATTTATACAAAGAAGAGATCAAATTATCTAATTATCTAAGAACAAAAATGTAACTAACTACAGATTTTAGGTGGATGTATGAATTGAGAAGAAACACTGTTTTTCCAGATTGGATTCTTCTTTTCTTATTATACCTCACCCTAAACATGCTCCTTAAGTTGTGTATCCCTCTGTGTGCATACAGTAGGCTGATGTTTTGCATAGATGCCCCCTTGCTCAACATTCACCTTCTAGGATAATCCAGAAGCAGCAGCAGCAATCTAAGAGGATGTTCCTTCATCAGCGATGCCATCAGAAAGAGCTGCTGTGTGACCTCAACATTTGAGAAAAATGTCACCATGTATAGAGTAAATGATTAAATAATTTGTGTTTATCCTACTACAGTTCTACTGGTTCCCCAGTTCAGGTAAGAAATGATGACAGCTCCTCACTGAAAGCAAACAAGGTCAGGGGAAGATGTAAACATTCCTTATTTTCATTAGCCTGATTTTAGCAGATCAAAAAAATTCTGAATACAGAGAGGAGATGAGCTGGATCCATTACCACATGTGTATTATTCATAGGGTTAGACCTGATTATGCCTTCTGGCATCAAAATCTACCAGTAATCCATGAGGACAGCCCTTGTGCACAGTAATCTAACTTTTTAAGGGCCTTCAGCTTTTCAATGTCCTTTCAGTTGCTGGGGATGAAGACTCCAGGGAACCTACTCTGAGCTCCCTCAGGGCTCCAGTCCCTTTATGCTGGGGATATCAGGGATTGCCTGTGACAGCTTGGTGATGAAGTACTCAACACTTAGGACTTTATATATTGAAGGAATGATTTAACAGATGTATTTGTGCCTGCAGAAATTTATGGGCATGTGGATATTCTGTGCCAGGACTTTCGAGCTGCTGGCAAATATCCTTGCCAAAAGTCATGGAGCTCAGATTTACAGAGAGTATATTTGTCATTAGGGTTGGTATTCATCAAATGTAACCTCGATATCTTGTATTACTAAATGTCTCAATGCAAGTTGTTTCAATTTTTCCCAGAGATAACCCTGGAATTATCTTTAAAGCACTCAACATTCAATCCCCCTCTCTGGTTTTGCCTTTGCTCAACTCCCAGCTCTCTGTGTTGACTGTGATTGGTGACATTTCTAAAGAAAGGCATCACGACTGAAAGTTGCCTCACTGTCAATGTCCATACTGTTATGGTTTGGAGGCGATGGATTTTTTATTTTTTTTACCATCTGAAATACCATAAAACTTTGGCTTCATAGAAGATCTCATCTGCTATAATATGATGACTGCAATTTGAGGGGGTGGCCTCTACAAGCCGCTGGCATATGGGTTTTATGTATTAGGGTCTGTAAAGGAGATACCACTTGCAAGGATTTACAGTGTGCCAGGACTGTGTGCCAGATGGTAAAAGCCATATGAGTTGCAGAGCTCTTGAAAGCTTTTTTTTTAGTTTGTTTTTGTTTATCATAGAGAATACACTTCTGGGTTCATAAAGTTTCAGCATGTTCTGCCTACTGCGTCATGGAGAAAAATATTAACTCCATCCTGAATCCAGGCCACCAGGAGTATAAAAATAGTATTTAAAAAAGGGGGTAGGCAGGCTGTTTCCTGGGACAGAAAAAATAGTTCATTTAAAATACTTTCTTGCTATTTTGATACTAAAATGAATAGATTGTTACTGCTGTTCTCTGAAACTGATTTATTCAGAAGATTAAGCAGAGTTCTTTGAAACAAGTGTATTTAAACACTCTGCTTATCCTGTTCACCAGGAAATGCAAAGTTTTTCTTGCTATGAAGAATTACTCACATTTGAGTTTGAGCATATGTTCACTCAGTATCATGGAGTGAACCCCCTGCCACAAACAGTTGGTATAATATAGTAAGCCCCTGTTATTTGAGGTCACAGGCCAGGGAAGCACATGTAACTCCTGGGACACTGGACTAGCAGGAACTCCAAGTACACCCCACATGGGAATAAAGGCACAGTGTGCTTGGGCTACAGGGGGGGTGGCAAACCCACAACATTTAGTACAATAGATCTACTGCGATAAAAGGGATGCAGCATCTAGGTATTTAACTGGATTGCCCATCTTCTTTGAAGCCAACTACTGTGCTTGTGAAAACTCATCTAAACCCACCATTTCTTCACAAGAAAGAAGACAGGGCACCGTCAGGAAAACTGCGGAGACACCGGACTGAGGGGACCCTGAGGGCAGAGAGGCCTTTTGCGGGCCCACCCCTCAGGCTGCAGGCCCGCCTGCAACATGGGAGCTCGCACTCCTGGCCCGCCGCGGCTCCCGGGTTCGGGTTGGGTTCGGGTTCGGGTTCGGGTT